>BJCN01124418.1:0-10316 GCA_018326445.1 Flaveria brownii
TACTATAATGTCTCTTTAGTACCCCATTTTACATTTGGTTTAAATTAATATATTAATTTGGTCATACTAGTTTCTAGAAACATGCCACAATATTTGTGTGGATTTTTATCTACATTCTAGGATCATCTTTTTTCTAGAAACGTTGAAAACGATCTTAGATAAAACACATTTATTCTGCAAATAACGATTGTGTATGGAATTTTGTATGAAAACTACAGAAGCAAAAGGAAAATAATTTCCGGGAATTAAACACTATTCTATACTTCTTTTTATTGAAAAGCATACAAATAGTTAAAAATATAATTGGCTGTTTAGATATGTATATTATTATATAAAGTAAAACATTTGTAATACAAAAATATTAAAACATCTAATAAAACTTTTTAAGCATTAAATATAAATGTTTAATGTAATCACTTATATTTTACCCATAATGTAAGAAACTTCTTTTAATTAATACATATTATTAATACATTATTTGATGTAAGATGTAAGATTATTTAACTAACTATATTATATATTATATTAATGTAATCATTTATATTTTACCCATAATGTAAGAAACTTCTTTTAATTAATACATTAATTAATACATATTATTAATACATTATTTAATGTAAGATGTAAGATTATTTAACTAATTATATTATATATTATATTATTTATAATACTTAAATTAACATTTAAATATATTAATGAGTATTATCTTATTAGAATACTTAACTAAATACTTTTATAATAATAATAATAATAATAATAATAATAATAATAATAATAATAATAATAATAATTAAATTTAGAAATATGTATTATCTCATTTGAATAGTTAACTATATAATTAGTAAATACTTTTATAATAAAGATGATAATAATAATCTATATTTATAATATATATTGTTTTATTACTATCTATAAAACATATCTTTAATACAAGATTGTAATTTTATAAGGATTTTAAGATAACACATAAAAGGTTGCAAGCTTTAATCTTTATTGTTATAAGAAATCTTCACATTATGCTTTTATTTTGCTTCAAAGAGTTGCACCCCATGGTTTCTCATTAATATATTTATATTTAATATCTATTATCAAAATATTTTTTCAACTTGGTGTTAAATAATTAACCTTGAGTTGTACCCCACGACTGACATGGGATATGCCTCCATGCCGCGGGTCATAGGGTCTCGTGGGTTCAAGACTTAGAAACTGGAGCGAGGCATTATGAGATAAAGGCAACAAAAGAAGCTCAACAATGAAAGGAATCCACTCATTGGATAGGAAGAGAATATGTCTAGACCACAAAAGGACAAGGGATAAAAGATGAAGATGTTTAGAGGATAATCACACCAATGAAAAAGTCAGATGGATCAGGAAGTTAATATTCAACTATAAGAGACAAAAGAATTAAAGCCTTCTAGAAACGCTTTACATGGAACAAGTATAAAACCTCTCAACCTACATACATGTATAAAGCCTCTCAACCTACATAGATGGCTCAGATGGTTGAGTGCGGGTTACCTACAATAGATTGGATACTCTTACCAGAAACATTATAAATATAGACTTCCAAACATTAAATAAGGAAGAGCAAAAAACAATACAACATTTAGCTTTCTCATTTGATTCATCTAACACTCCATATACCTTCTTAGTTTCTAGAAGAAGTCTTGACTCGAGTCCAAAACCTCATTATATCCTTAATCACATTTAATCACAAGTTTACACTGCTTATCGATTCTAATCCCTTGGTCAGGATTCATGTAGCAACATTTGGCGCCATTCGTGGGACCCGTCCAACAATCACCATGTACTCGGTTCAAAAATCTCCTATCCTCGAAAGCCCTAGTGTTGTCCACATTGAGGGTCAGAATATCACCACCCCAGTCCTAGGGCATACCACTATACCTCAGGAGTTGAGGACATCAACAATGATGTAATCACCCCTGAAAAAAATAGACAACTGATCCTCTCTTTATTGCATCTCGAAGAAAATAATAATCACCTAAAGAATGTCCGGGCATGTCTTGAATACGAAGAAATGCCACCGGAAGAAAGCCCTGAAATAGAAAAAACTCATCAAAAAAGAAAGGTGAACTCACCAACAACCAACATGAAAACTGGAGGAGCAAGGCTAAAGCAGACCGATGCTGGTAGAAGGCTAAATTTTGAAGACGACTTTCGCTTTCCATACAGGCCTTCAACGGCACACGCAAGATCCAGGTTCATTCCTAAAATCGCAGAGTTCGTTTTCCCTCCTAAGATAAAATGTTGTCCAATGTCAGAAAATACGACAGGCTGCGAGATCCAAATGAGCACATCACAATTTTAGTTAAGGCAATGGAGGTTGAACAATAGTCAACCTATCTGGTGTCACATGCTCGCTCAGGCACTAACTAGATCGGCTAGAGATGGTTTGATGTCCTTCCATCAGGTGAAATTGGAGGCTTCAAAGAGTTGGAGGGTAGTTCCCTGAAAATTTTAGCCAACAATGACGGTGAACAAAAGATCTGACCGAGCTGCATAATATCAAAAGAGGAGACAATGAGTCAATCGAAAGCTTCATTTCAAGGTATTTGAAGGAGAGTATGCAAATACGAGGTGCATTTGAGACAATCTGGAGCTTGGCTTTTATCCATGGGATGAGAAACGACTAGGTTGTAGAAAGGTTCTGTGAGAACCTCCCTAAGTCCATCGAATAAATATTAGAAAGGGCCAAAGCATTCGTTAGAGGAAAGAAGGCGTGTGAACAGTTAAGAGAAAAAAAGCCAGAAGAAGATCTCGCTTTTAACATTGGATCAGCAGAAGAGAACAGGCGGGCAGAGGACATGGGAAAAACCACGTTTCAACCTCTTTTCTCTCCAAAGAGCACTACTTTCTAACATCAATTTACGCAACCAATAAAGCCACCACATATACCCAATCTCAACCTACCCCAGCTAACAAAAACTCCAAGTGAGATTTTGGCAAAGGTAAATATCCCTTTCACCATACCAGCTCCCCTAAAACCAGGGGAAAGCGGAACAAAACTCCATAAGGAAAACGAACATATAACAGATGCCTGTTTTTTCCTTAAAGCAGCAAATAGAGTTAGCCATTAAGACGAGAAAGCTGGCGCACCTCCTGCGAAAACTAAAGAAAACACCACAGCGAAATAAAAAGAGAAAAGAGATATTTATGATTCACCTACCAAATCACTGGAGCAAGCGTCCGTATGACCACATGGAGCCATGGATGGCCCAAGAAATCTCATTTCCACCGATTCATGGGGAAAGGTTTGCTAGTGGACCCCTTACGGTTTCGGCCATCATTACAGGTCAAATAGTGCACCGTGTGTATGTTGATAGTGGTAGTAGCTCCAAAATTATGTATGAACATTGTCTCTTGCAACTTGATGATGAAGTAAGGAAATGCCTAAAATCAAAAACTCATCCACTAGTAGGATTCATTAGCGAAGTGGTGCAACCACTAGGTCAAATACAACTGCAGGAGTAATTCAGAATGATACATGCTGGCGCGAGGTGATAATGACATTCCTTGCCATATGTTCGGAGTCATCATACAACGTGATTTTAGGAAGACCAGGTTATGCATCCTCGGGGTAATGATATCTACAGTTCATGCCGTGATTAAATTCCCTACCCCAATCGGAGTATTAACGATGTACTTGAGTAAAGAATGCAAAGACGTAAAAGCAGAACACCCGGAACACCAACACCTGACGAAGGGTCCATGTGCCCCATGCAGGAAAGTTGGGTAATAAACCCCCTATCCTGGAGTAGAAGATCATGGTAGGGGGACAAGTAGGAGATGCAACGATAGACCGACTTAAGTGTCTGCTGAAAAGCAATTTAGATGTTTTCGCATGACAACTATCAGACATGGAAGGAGTTCCTCAAGTCATCACAGAGCATAAGTTGAAGACATACAAGTTGAAGGAGCCAGTTACACAAGAAATGTCATCACATAGGGTAGGAAATAAGCAAGGCTATAGTGGAGGAAGTGAAGAAACTGCTACTTGCACAAATAATTCAGGAACTACGATATCAAACCTGTGTTGCAAACCCAGTAATTGTAAAAAAGGAGATGGCACGTGGCGAATGTGCATTGATTTTAAAGAACCTAACAACGCTTGTCCAAAATATTGCTACCCCGTACCAGAAATCGATCTAAAAGTGGATTCTTTAGCATGTTTACCCCTGAAATGTTTTTAGACTGGTACAAGAGGTATCAGCAAGTAAAAATGTCACCCAAAGACAAAGACAAGACAACTTTCTATACTGATGTTGGAATATTCTATTTCACAAAAATGTCATTTAGGTTGAAGAATTCGGGAGCAACCTACCAGCGTCTTATGGATAAAGCCTTCGTGTCGTAAACCGGGAGGAATATTGAAGTTTATGTAGACGATGTGGTCATCAAGAGTTGTAACAAGGAAGTCCTAGTCGAAGACATTACAAAAACATTCAACACGTTGCGAAGGATAAATATGAAATTAAACCCGATGGGGTAGAGGAAGGAAAGTTTTTTAGGATTATTGTAACAAAAGAAGGCCTTGAGGCCAACCTAGAGAAAGTCACAGTTGTGCTCAGAATGCCATCACCAAGATTTATCAAAGATGTGCAAACACTCAACCGGAGCCAGGTGGCACTCTAAGGTTCCTATCAAAGCACGCAGAGCGAGCTCTGCCTTTTATGTCGACAGTGAGAAATTGCCTAAGTAAGAAGGACTTCATGTTGAGTGAAGAAGCAGAAAAGGATTTTCAGCAGATGAAGACATACTTGGCTAACTTGCCAACCCTCATCACACCTTTTCCAAAAAAAGACTCAAATGTATTTGTCTGTACGTAATGGAACGGTAAGTGCGGTGTTGATGAAAGACCGAAATGGAGAACAAACGCCCATATACTTCATAAGCGGGGCCCTAAAAGACATTGAGACCAAATATTCGTCCATGGAAAAACTTACTCTTTCTTAAGTATACGCCTCCAGAAGATTACAAAGGTATTTTCAAGCTCATATAGTCAAAGTCAGAACAAGGCATCCAATGCAGCAAGTATTAAGAAGACTTGAGATCATCGGATGGCTAGCAAAGTGGGCAATCGAGCTTGGGGCCTTCGAAATCAAATACAAACCAAGGATCACGGTGAGAGGGCAAGTCGTAGCTGACTTCTTGGCAGAAATACCGCCAGATGAAAATAAGAGCGCCAATACGAGAACCGAGACCTTACTGGAAGAGGAATGGTGTTTACATATAGACGGTGTGCCTAATGACGAAGGCTTAGGGACAGGATGGATTCTAACAGGTCCCAAAAATGAAGAACTAACTTACGCTGTAAGGTTAAACTTCAAAAGCTCCAACAATGAGGCGGAATATAAAGCATTGACAGTGGGTCTAAGACTAGCAAAGCAAATGGGCATTTAGAATCTTCATACCCACGTGGACTTGTTGTTAGTAGCAAAGAAGATTAACGGGTCCTATGATGCAATGGAAAAAACAATGAAATGATACCTAGATAAGGAGAATAGAATCATTAGCAAGTTCAACAAATGAAAGGTGTCACATATTCCATACAGTAAAAATAAGAAGGAAGATGCCCTTAGTAAGCTAGCATCTGTGACGTATAGTCACCTTGCGAAGGAGGTTAGGGTCGAAGTGCTGGAGGCCCCATCGATTGAAGAGCAAGAGGTAACTTCAATCAGAGAAGAATAATGTTATATGAACCTAATTATCAACTTCTTAGCGGAAGGGAGCTTACCAGAAAGAAAGGAGGAAGCAAGGGAAGTACAAGCAAGAGCGCTGCACTACGAGCTACAGCAGGGGGTCCTATACCGAAGATCATATTAGGTCCACTACTGCGATGCCTAAACCAGATAAGGCTAGTTATGCTATCCGAGAAATACTTGAGGAAATATGTAGGCCCGATGATGGTAGTAGCAAAAGAAGTGTGGTTGAGGAAATTCAAAAATAAGCAAGTTGCTAGAGACACGCCCCCTGTGCCATCGACCCAAAAATGATCTAATCCCTGTTAGCTCTACTTGGCCTTTTTAAAAATGGGCCATGGACAGTGTTGGTCCATTCCAAGAAGCAGTAGGAAAGGTTACGTTCGTATTAGTCACAGTGGATTATTTCACCAAATGGGTAGAGGCAAAAGCTTTAGCATCAATCATAGGACAGCAAGTGAAGAAGTTTGTTTAGGAGAACATCGTGTGTCGATTTGGACTCCCACTGTTCATGGTAATAGAAAATGGGAAAGAATTTACGGAAAATCCCTTTAAAAAGTGGAGCGAGGAATTGAAAATCCAACAAGTCTTAACTTAAGTAGCTCATCCGCAGGGCAACGGACAAGTTGAAAGGGTCAATCGTAGTATTATTGAAGGAATAAAAATGTCCCTTGGATTGGAAGGAAGGAACTGGATAGAGGAATTGCCAAACATCCTTTGGGGACATAGAACTATGCCCAAAACCAGCCACGGTGAAACTTTGTTCAGCTTAACTTATGGATTAGAAGCCACGATAACTGCCGAGATCGGCATGCCAATAACACGCGTCATGCAAATATATAAGACAAAAATTTAGGCTGAGATACGACTAAACTTAGACCTACTTAAAGAAAGACGAATGATAGCCATGATATGGGAAGCAAAGCATAAAAGAAAAATGGAACGATATTGTAACTCTCAAGTCAAAAGGAAAATCTTCAAAGAGGGGGATTACGTGCTACGAAGCAATAAAGCAAGTAAAGTCGAGGATCAAGGGAAGCTGGGACCACGCAGGGAGGGTCCCTATCAAGTAATCCAGGCAAGCGACAATGGTTCCTACAAGCTCAGCCGTCTAGACGGTACACACGTTCCAAGAACCTGGAATGGGGCTCTATGGAAATGTTACATGTAACCTAGCAGGGTCCAATGTAAACGTCTGATGTAATTAAATTTTCTCGAAAGAAGGTACATGCGAGCACCAGAATTTACATCTGCAACATTAGCCCAAGCATTTATGTAAAATTCACGAGCACATCCGACAATAAAAACCATAATGAATGAATTAGAAAGTAACCAAGCCTAGAGGAAAAGAATATCTTAATTAAATTCAAATTATTAAAGGCAAGTAACCAAGCCTAAAATTAGCGTATAACTCAGTTAAATCTGAGTTATTAAAGGCAAGTAACGATGCCTAAAAGTAATGTATAACTCAGTTAAGTTTGAGTTATCAAGGCCAAGTAACCAAGTATAAAACTAACACATAACTCAGTTAAATTTGAGTAATTAAAGGCAAGAAACCAAGCCTAGAAGTAACATATAATTGGCACGGAACTAAGCCTAGGAGTAATGAATAACTCGATCAAACCCAAGTTTTTCAAGCAAGAAACCAAGCCTAGGGGAAAAGTGTAACTTAAGTAAATTTGGGTTAATACAGGAAAGTGACGAAGCCTAGCAACCAAATATGTAACTTAGCCAAATCCAAGTTATTAGGGGCAAACAATCAAGCCCAAATATAAATCCTAATGTCCCTCAAATATAGTACACAAGTGGTCGTCGATTACACCTAAGTAAACATGAGGCAACATAGCCAAGCTCACGTACAACCATCTAAATTAGTAATCAGGTTTGACAAAAGCAAGTTAAGTAAGAAAGCCGCGGCAATGAAAGCCGCGGCAGAAGCAAGTTGGCTAGTACAGGCTTCGACAAATACATATATCTACAAACAAACACCATCAACCTACGTTAAGGCATAGGCTCATTCAAAAAACAAGTCATGAAATTAAGATAAACATACATCCATAATAAGCCTAACATAAAAAGCACTTAGAACAACATGAAAACCAAACAGTCAATGTACATAAGCATAACCAAAAGAGTTTTCAAAATAAAAATAGTTCAGCTCCTAGCAGGGGCTAGAAAAGCCTTGATAGCTTCAATGCTGGAGTCAAACTTAGCAGTAAGGGTTTTTGGCACTTCGAAGGTAGTATTGTCAAATTGATTGGAATTGGTACGAAGTTTCTTCAAGGCATCCCTATCATAGTTCTTCATATTTTCAAGTCATTTACCCTCACTAGCAAGACGAATACCATCGGTTAAACCATCATTATACCCTACTTTGTTAGAATGGGAATTAATGTCAGCTAATATGTCCAAAAACTCATTATTTTTACGAACTTTCTCAAAAGACCAGGTGAATCCCTGGGATACTAGCCATTTCGTATCCGCTTCAAGGCGAGAGACAACTGCCTCAAGCTTAGAAATGTGACTATTGGATGATTTTTTGTTCTTTTTCAGCTTAATGTTAAGATGTTTAACCACGACAAACTCAATACGCAAACATTCCTGGAGCTCTTAAAGGCCTTTTATAGCCTCGTCGTTATCATGATCGGCCGAGGAGCAGCGAGCTACAAGCGAAGCATTCTCATTCTTCAGAGATTATTTCACACTATCAAGCCAGCGATCATGAATCTAAACAAACGACAAAAAAACATTAATAATGTCACTCGAGTTAGATAACCGTCTCTTACTCAAATCTTTAAGTTTTAAAGGCTCGGCAGGAGGACGAGCCAATCATATAAACTCTGTGCATAAGCCAGGGGTGTCAAGAAGAGTACCTTTAGTAAGCTCCTAATCTGGTACAAATTTTTCACTTGAGTCTAGTTCATTTCCCTCTGAAGAATCACCCTGAGAGCCAATCACACTTTTAAGACCTGCCTAGTCACCCTCGGCATAATGATTTTGTGAGTTAGAAGAACCCTCGGATGGAGCGCCAGGAGCCACGATCGAGCCTCCAGTGGCCTCAAGAGTCGTGACTGAATTAATAAGTTTCGGCTTCAGACCTGGGGCACCCAACCCCCTTTATTGGCTAACAACCTTTGACCTCTTTGAAGACGCTCGGTCATGGTCCACCGAAACAAGATGTTTGCCGAAGGAAAGGGGTAAAGATTCTCTGGGTTGAACAACTAATGAAGCCATCCTCTTTAAGATAGAAGTCTCATCATCAGGCAAAGGTTTCATTTGTTCAGTAACACTCTCCTTGGTAGACAATTTCATACGTTGAAAGAGCCTTATACTTGCAAACATTAATAATGTGTTATGAAAGTTAGTAAAGAGATCACAATAAAAAATGATGAACAGCTAAAACTCATGTTCTCCCTGAAAAGTCATAAAAGGATAAAGGCCCGGTTCAATCCAGCTACGATTGATGCCAGTCATAACAAGAAAGTGCTCAGAGAAGGAACGGAGTGGTGTTGGCTCAGTTTTCAAGATACTTTAGGCATCCATGTCATACTCTTTCCTTTTCGGGATCGGGTCCTACATATCAACATCTAAGGTTAACGAATGCATTTCAAAAGGTACAATACTAGCAGAGATGAAAAAGAAATGGCCCTTCCAATGTTTTAAACTAGACAAAGTTCGAGAAACAACGGGAGGCTGAGGAGCCTTCCTTTTCTCAAATATAACCCAATCACCAACACGAGAAATCTTATAAAACGATCTGAACAAATTTACCTCTGGGCTCACACCAATCTCAAAATGAAACACCAGCGCCAGACCCAAAGAACAATCTATGACAAAGGAACGTTGAAATACCGCAACACCAAACAAAGAAAGCGACTCACCGGGATACAAAGCAATAGAGCCCTCTATTGGCCACCTCATGGTGGCGTCGGGTGAAGGAATGACTGGCTTAAGGTCGTTATCGATACAATATCAATGAATAAAATTGTTTAGGTAATCTTGAGTGACAACTGACTTTTGGGAGTTCATATTGCTTCTACACTCCATATTAAGAAAAATGAGAAGTGAAAAGAAATTAACCAAGAGAGGAGAGGAGATGAGCTCTTGATGAAAGAATCTTAGGAGAAGAAGAAGAAGGAAATTTCAAAGAAACCTAAGGATGTTGTTGAAGTATTTAAAGGAGAAGAAAGGAATTGATGGGCCTAGGAAAAAGGTATAATATGTCCGCAACCCTAGGACCTATTTTAATCAATGTTGAAAGAAAATCAAGGGCTGCAACGTAGGGTCTCTAGTCAACTTTTCGGCCGAAAGACAAGACAGAAAAAGAAAACTGATTGACTAGACTGTGACAACCCTAAATTTCAGGTTAGGTAACATGATGTGTAAGGTTTATTACAAGTCGGTATTGTATATATATATGTATTACATTCTTAAAATATGCTAAAATAACCATACCTTATATGTATATGGAATTAAGCATAAGTAAATATGTGTATAAGTTATGTAAACATACATGCAAAATCATTTACGTATGCATATATGTATATATGTTTTAAAGACATGCAAATCAATTATGATAAGACCTGACTACATACA
>BJCN01124424.1:1093-11349 GCA_018326445.1 Flaveria brownii
GCACAAATTCTTAACTCATTACCTGAAATATATTCATAACCAGAGTTCATGTTGATAATTTAGCAGTGAATTATCATGGATAAACCATTTGATAAACTATAACCATCCATTTGAATGGGTTGTGCATATTGGCATCTTTTGTATCAAAGGAGAATATCCAAGTATGTAATCACTTACAACAAAGGATATCTCATTACTTCAGGTCTATGATGACTTATAACAAAGAAGTGAGATGATGCTTATAATATATCTCATGGTTAGTCATATCACCACCAGGTGTGAGTGTTGTAACTTTACAAGCAATCAAAATGATAAGCTAATACTACTCTTTAGTACTAAGATGAATACACATTAATGCATAGAGGATTTAGTTTAATCGCAAGAATTTACTTTTTCAGTATAGAAGCATGAGATTGTCTACACATCATATCTGATCATGTCAGACTTTATAGTCGAGTGAAATATGCAACTGATCTCACTAATGTACTATCATTTCTCATATATTGCAAATACAGATTCATTCCTAAAACATGAATTAACCAAGAAAGACACTATTTTTGTAGTTATTGTTTTTTATTTTTATCTTTGATTTTGGATTTTCTATTTTTGTATTTGGTTTTTCTTTAATAAGAAAACAAGCATACATAAACTACAATCAGGCAATTAACTCTGACAGTTTCTCTTACAATGACATTTTTTGATAAGGGAGGGTTCTGATCATGTTAAGACCCAAAGAACTAAAAAGCTTAAAACCAGCTTTACACATGGTTAATAAGACTAATTGACTCCACTAAATACTCAAACCGTCCTGGTAAGAAGGTTTTAGTAAATAGGTCCACCAACTGTTTTCAGTTGCAATTTGCATCAAAATGATAAAATATTTTTCAGAGTTATCTCTAAGAAAATGATATTGAATCTCAATATATTTTGTTTTCAAATGTCGGACATGGTTAGCTGTAATGAACATAGCAGAAGTGTTATCAACGTAAATTGATGTTTTAAGAAAATTGAAATGGAGACATTTGTTTGTTTCTTACATTGCCACGAGACTAATCTGGGACCTAAAACCTAACATCCACCAGTAGTAGATTTTCTATCTTGACAACATCCTCTATAATCACTATCAGTATATCCATGTAACTCAAAGTTTCTCTCGTAAGGATACTGTAGCCCTAAAGCCGGTTTACCTTTGAGATACCTGAATATCCTATTGACAACAATTAAGTGGGATTCCTTTGGGTCTGATTGATACCTGGCATAGACACAAACATCATACATTATGTCTTGTCTAGATGTAGTAAGACACATCAACGAACGAATCATAGATCTATATAAGGTTTGGCCAACTGATTTTCCTTTTGGATCAGGCTCAATCTTGGAGTTTACGTCAACTGGAGTTCTAATGGATTGACAGTCTTACAGTTTAAATTTCTTCAAGAGCTTGTCAACAAACTTCTCTTGATGATGAAAATAGCATCTGTAGATTGTTTAACTTGAAGTCCAAGAAAGAAATTGATTTCTCCCATAGAACTCATTTGAAATCGAGACTTCATGATTTCTTCAAATTCATTGCACAATTTTGGACTAGTGGAACCAAATATGCTATCATCAACATATACTTGTACACATAAGAGATCATCAGCATCCTTCTTTATGAATAAAGTTGGATAGATTTTCCCTCTTGTGTATCCATGTTGGATTAAGTGTTGTGATAATGTTTCATACCAGATTCTTGGAGCTTGATGAAGTCCATATAAAGCTTTGCTAAGCTTGTACATATGATGTGGAAAATCTGAATCTTCAAAACCTATAGGTTGCTTCACATACACATCATCGGTGATTGGACCATACAAAAATGCACCTTTAACATCCATTTGATACACTTTAAATTTCATGAATGATGCATAAGCCAGGAAGACATGAATGGATTCAAGTCTTGAAACTGAGCAAATACTTTATCATAATCAATACCCTCTTCTTGAGTGTATCATTGTGCATCAAGTCTCGCTTTATTTCGAATGATGATTCCTCAATCATCTGTTTTGTTTCTAAACAACCATTTTGTGCCTATAGCATTTTCTCCTTTAGGTAAATCCATAAGATTCTACACTTCTTGTTTATGAAATTGCAATAATTCTTCTTGCATAGCCTCAATGCAACCATTGTTCTTTAACGCATCGGTAACGTTTTTAGGAATAACTTGAGAAAGAAAACATAAGTATAAGCAATGATTTGCTTGTTCTAATTTGCTTCTCATTGGTCTCTCATTTAGTGGACCAATAATCTGAGATGTTGGATGGTTCTTGTGAATACGAGATGTTGGAATCTCATTCCATTGAACATTAACATCCAGCTTTGTTTTATTCAACTTGGAGAGCTATTGCAGTAGGCTTGAAGAATGCAAATTGAAATTTGGAACTTGAGTCAGTGAGTTGGTAAAGTAATCAAGATTTCTAAAATCAACTGCATAACCAGAGATGGATGATGTTCCAGACCCAGGTTGCACAAATTCAGTACCATCATTAGGAATCGGTTAATAAACATCTTGACCTTCTAAAACTAAATGATCTGAATCTTGATGAGATTGATCATTTTGATTGAATCCAATGGTTGAATCCTTAACAAAAGAGAAGAATGGGTAATCTGGGCTTTGATCATCCGGGTCGTTAGAATCTGAGACATCACTGAAAGAACCAAGATCTCCTTGAGCTTTCTTCTTACCTGTAGAATCAAGCAAGTTAGATTGATCAAGCAAGTTAGATTGATCAAGCAAGTTAGATTGAAAAGAGTTTGATAATGAATCTAAATCAAATAACCATGCAGGAGCATTTATAACTGATGGAAATGAATTTTCCAAGAATTTAATGTTGAATGTTTCAATTAGAACATTAGTCCTAGAGTTATAAACTCAATAGGATTTTGAAACAGATAAATATCCAACGAAAAATCCATTATCAGATTTTGCTTCAAATTTTCCTACATGATCACTTCAATTTAGAATCATAACTGGACAACCAAAAGATTTAAGAAAATCTATGTTTGGTTTCCTGCCAAACATTAACTCATATGGAGTTTTCAGTTTATCTTTCATAATTAACGTTCAATTCTGCACGAAACATGCAGTTGAAATAGCTTCATCCCAGAAAGTGATCAGAATTTTAGCATCTGCTAACATAGATCGTGCAGCCTCAATCAGTGTTGTGTTCTTCCTTTCTGCAACTCCATTTTGTTGAGGAGTTCTGGGAGCACTGAACTGATGAGTGATTTCTTTCTCTCCACAAAACATGTCAATATTAGCATTTTTTAATTCCGTACCATTATCACTTCTTATTATCTTCACTTTTTGATCTAATTGATCTTCAACTTTTATGCTGAATCTATTAATAAGTCAGCCATTTTAGATTTAGCATTAAAAATGAAAACCCATGAAAATTTTGTATAGTCATCAATAATAACAAAAAAAAATGATTTTCTTCCCATGCTCTTGACATTGGTTGGTCCAAAAAGGTCCATGTGCAACATCTGGAGTGGTTTGGAATTTGAATTTATTGGTTTGGTCTTATAAGACGCTCTATGTCGCTTTCCCTTCAAATATGCTAAGTAGTGATCAGTCGTTGCAAACTTCTTGGTTGGAAGTCCAATAACATGATTTCCTGCTACAAGCTTGTTCATGTTCTTGAAGTTGGATTGCCCAAGACGTCTATGCCAATGCTGACTTTCATCATTTGATGCTTTAGTAATGAGGCATGTTGATTCTATGGAAGGATCAACTTGAGACATATCTAGTTTGTATACATCCCAATCCCTTTCAGCTTTAACAATCATCCAATCCTTTCTAATCTGAAATCATGGCTTCAATACATAACAGAAAGAATAAACAAGTAGAACAGAATATGATTTATAACAGATTTGGGATATGCTTAATAGATTGAAGTTCAACTGAGAACAAAAGTTGACTTTACTTAAGCTTATTATCCTATTGGATACTATTCCTTCTCCTATTATCTTTCCACCTGCATCACCACCAAAGGTGACATGCGTTCAATCCTTTAACTTAAAATCTTGCAGTAAGGCATGATTGCCTGTCATGTGCTGGCTACACCCGCTATCCACACACCAAGTGTTGAGTAGTCTTCTTGGGCGTACCTTCACAACAAAAAAATTAAGTTGAGGTATCTACCCAAGCCAAAATGGTCTTGGGATTTCCAAATTTATCAACAATGGTAAATTGCTTGATATGAAGAGTATTCAAATCTGGCTTGTTCTTACTGAATTTACCAATTTTTTATGCATATATTGTTGATCATTTTTGTAAACATTCATACCAGTTGATTGACTAACTTTTGAAAAATATTGACTACCAACATTTTTATTATTCATTGTTACATATCTTGGTATGAATGGATCGTTCAGAACTTGTTTTAGTCTCACATAATCATTCCTTTGGAAAAACCTCAAACCTAATGAAAGTAGGTTAGTTAATCTTTGAAAACCATCAGTTTGATTTCTCCGATACTAAGGATTAACATAACATTTGCTCAATTTTGAATTTGCAAATCCTTTCATAGGTGAACTCTTTCTAAAATAACAATTTTTAGTGTTGTGAGTTCTTTCATAACAATAGGTACAGTATTTGTTAAAGTAACAATCTGCTGTGAAATGATTCCTCATGTCATCGATGTGACAGTACTTATTGAAAAAGCACTCAACAATTTCGTGAATGTACATATCATAAATTTACAGTACCTCTGTGCAGATTTAAACAATTGCTTGCTAACTTTTGATGTTGATGCAATATTTCATTCTTGCTTATATTTTGGCATCAAAATGTTAAATTGTTGTTTTTGATTTGTCAAATTTTGCTTTTGAGTTAACATTTTGTTCTTTGACACATTACTTTTCAGTTTTCATCATGAACTTCCTTCTTTGATTCCTTAGGAACAAATCTTTTAATAACAACGGAAGTCTTAGAATCCGAACTCGTTTACAGATCAGAGTGTGATTTGTTCTTAGGAGTTAGCTTAACTTCTTGAAGAGAGTTCATGCTCAACTAATCAGAAGACACAAATTTTATAGGTTTGAGTTTAGTTTCTTGATTTGTTGGTTCTATCAGATTTTATTAACATTTGTTTTAATCATTTTTGGCTTTAGCTGATTTTCTTATTCTTCTTTGATTCTTTGATTTTGAAGAACTTGGTTTTATTTGTGATTAAACATCTTCAGGTGAAGATTCTTTTTCATTATCTTTCTGTTTCAGATCAACAGAGTTTGAATCATCTGATGTTCGTTCTTTGATTTTTTTCTTTTTCTTTACTTTTGATTAAAACTTCTTCCAACACTAATTGTGTTGGAGCACAAGATTTCTGACTTTTCTGTTTAGGTTCATATGATTTAATCTTTATGGGATGACATTTTTTATCTTTTCATCATCCTTTTCTTCAAAGATTTTTATATTAGCCTTTTCTTCTTCATTGTCAGAATTCTTGTTTTGTTCTGAAAAGCTTTGAGTTTAGCTTTGTTTCAGGAGAATGATCATGCGTGTTAAAGTTTTCTAGTACAGTGTTGATTATTGATTCATGCCTTGGTTCATGATTGAGGCCTAATCCTGCTTTTTGTTTATCTTTTCTTTCACTTACCAGTTTTTCAACAATCATTTTTGAACTTTTATCCTTAGCAAGATCAACTTGAGTAGCAGCATGTGCTATCTTTTCCAGTTCTAGATTTTTAGTCATTTCTTCCAACTGTTTAGAAACAATTCTAATTCTTTTAACGTTTTGTTCCATGATGTTTGAAGAGAAATGATCTTTTCATCTGCTATTTTATGGTCAAATATTAGTTTATTGTGCATTGATTCCTCTTGTTTAAGTTTCTCACAGATTTTATATGAATAGCTTCGATAGTATTTGACATGTTTGAAGCAAGATTTGGTGCAAAGTTTTTCTCTTACTTCATATTGTATTTTAGGATATTTTGGAGAAGAGGTTTCAGAGTTAGAGGATGAAGTTTTAACCTTAGGTTGATCAGACTGAGTCATCAAAGCAATTTCATCTGAATCCTCTTTAGGATCAGATTTGTCACTCCAGTCATAATCATCTTCTTCATCCTCATTGTTACCTTCAACTTTTGGATCACAGTCCTCTGACCAATCTTCACCTTGAATTTTTGCGATAAGAGATAAACTTGAGGTTTGATCATTGGTATTTTGCTCAGCATATGCACTCCAGTCATATCCATCATTCGCACTGACCATAAGAGCTTTCTTTGGTCCATCCGATCACTTTGATTCATCTTTAAGCTCAGGCATTGGAAGACTTTGATATGGCTTTTGAAATGTCTTCTGAGATGATTGAAACCTCTGATTTCCAGAACTAGATTGTGCATTTCCTCCATTATTCCTGGGAGCTTTGCATTCCCTAGAGAAATGTCCATAACTGTTACAGTTGAAATACCTTGACTTTGACTTGTCAAAACCAACAATCTTATTAGCACTAGGCTTGTATTTCCTGTTGACATACGGTTGTTTTTGAGTTCTGTAGGCAATCATCACCATCTGCATTTCAGATCCATCTCTTCAACATCTTCAGGATCCATTTCAAACAAATCCTGCAAAATAAGATCTAATTATGTTAGATGACTACCTTGATATGCTTAAAAGCTTTCCATGAAACCAGTAAAGGCAGTTTTAGACTCTTCATCCTCTAATAGGATGTTTATGACATCTTTAACTTTGCTAGATTTAGTAGAGCTAACACATAGATTCTCTATTTGAGGCTTAGAACTTTGAGAAATAGGAGGAGATTGAGGTTGAGATTTAGTTGCATAAGCAGGTGTACTTGTGAATGATGAATCAGTGAAGAATCCTGCTCCAACAAACAGATCTCCCTCTTCTTCAGGTAAACTTTCATTCTTAGCCATGAAAGCATTCTCAACAGTATTTGCAGGAGATGCAACAAATTTATACTGTGACATTGAGGATGTTTGGTCATTATTTCTTGAGCTCTCATCATTCTCAACATATTCAATCTTGGCAATCAACAGATCGAGATCCATTGTAAATTTCTCTGTGTGCTTTAACAATGTCACCGTTTGTTTCCAAGATGAATATAAAGCATTGAGTAGTCTAATGTTTACATCTTCAAGATCATGTGTAATGCCAGCAGTTGACATCTCTGTAGTAAGCTGCCCATATCTGTTCATCATCTCATTGATGGTCTCACTAGATAGATGTTGAAAAAGCTCTAACCGCCTCTTTAGTTTTTGCCTTTTGAGATTTTGTATCTCTTTACCACCTTCATAGATAGTCTTTAAAGCTTTATACATTGTGTATCCTGTTTGATATCAATCAAGACTGGCTAGGACTTTAAGAGGTAGTCCTTTATACATCAGAGAGTAAGCTTTAATGTCATTCTTAACCTTTCTAAGATCATCACCTTGTAGACCATCTTCAGGGTAGGGTTATGGTGAATCTTTGGTATAGACAAATCCCCTATCAGGCCCATCAGTGGTTATAGGAATATGTAGTCCTTATGTGGATTTCCAAATATCAGTATCAATGGAATTAAGGTAATGTTTGAACCTAAGTGACTAATTTTTAAAATCTACTCTGTTTTTAAGTCTAGGAACTCTATTTTTAGAATCCTCCGATTTCACCATTTTTATATTTTCATTTTAAGAAAAAGACATATTTTTGTTGATTTTTAAGTTTTTTGAATTAAAGAAATGAATTAAAAATATTTTTGGATTTTTTAAATTTTTAAGAAAAATTTCTAAGTGTTAAAGTGATACGCCTGAATAGTACTGAAACGTCTCCACAGTTGTGGTACTTCTGAATTATAAACATCTAAGGGATTGCCTTAAAATAATTCTGAAAAATGCCCAACTTTGAAACACCTGAATAATTGAAATGCACCTGAACAGTTGTCGGACGCCCAAATAGTTCTAATGCGCCCAAATATTGTGATGCGCCTAGAATTACTTAGTTTCTGAGTAATTTCAAAGTGCCCAAACAGTTAAAAACGTTTCAACATTGGTGAAACGCCTACTTCAAAAACGCCCAAACAGTGCTAAAACGCCTGAACTGTTGTCAAGCGCCTCACACTAAGGCAATTTTTAGCAGTTTTTCTACCCTAATGCGCCAACTTCAACCAGTTCTTATTAACATAACGAACTCAATTCTTCTGAATTCTTAAAAAACTTGATGAATTGATCTAAAAACTTCCAATTATGTAGTTTTTAGGCCGATTAACTATCTTTAATCTTCAATTTCTTCTATTAACAACAAAAATTACCTCTTTTGATCAAAATTCCAGTTTGACTATGATGAACAGTTTCGAACACCAATTCTTTCAATTCACTCATTTTGAACTAGTTGTACTGTAAATTGTGATTCAATTCATGTTTCTAATGATGAAACAAAACTGAAATCAACAATATTTCAATCAAATTGCTTATCAATCATAGATTCAAGTGATTTATGAGTTTGCAAGGTCGTACAAGCTCAATCACTGAACCAACTGCTCTGATACCATTTGATAGGATCAAAAGAATCAATCTTTTATGATGTTAGAACACAATTCAATTAAAAACATACAAATGCAATCAAATCTATGCAAATAATCAATAAAAATCATAGTCGTTCATTGATAGAAAGTAATGACAATTACAAATGTAAGTAGCAGTTATAAGTCTAGTCTGTCTAGTCTATTACTGCCTACACACATCTAAGCTATTTATACTTCCAATAAACAAAGGAACTACTATTTACAAACTAGTCCTTATACTATGGCAAAACTTATACAAAAGACAAATAAAGACAACATGTTAATCTTTAAGAAGTTCTAACAAACATCAATGATGTCACATACTCATTGGATCAAGTTTCTCTTGACAATTATGCTGATGTGGTGGGTGACACTTCATTGTCAGATCTAAACTTTGCAAGTTTGGATCTATCCAATCTATTTGTTGTGATTCCTCAACTCATTTCCACATGTCGCACCCCACTATAAACATCATTGGAGATGTTGACACGGGGGTGAGAACAAGAGGACAAACCCATGACAAAAATGTTTGTCTATTCTCTTGTTTCTTATCCTAGATAGAATAAAGACAGTTGATAAGGCTTTGAAGGATGGAAGTTGGATTGAAGCAATGCAAGAGGAGCTGCTTCAATTCAAAAGATAAAAGGTTTGGAACTTATGTCCTCTTCCTCAAGGGAAGACCACCATGGGTACCGAATGGGTGTTTAGGAAAAAGAAAGATGTAGAGGATTTGTCATCTAGAATAAGGCTAGACAAGTTGTTCAAGGATATGCATAAGAAGAGGGGATTGACTACAAAGATGCTTTTGCTCTAGTGGCAAGACTTGAAACTGTTAGGATATTCCTTACTTTTGCAGCATCCAAGGATTTCAAGGTCTACCAACTTGATGTCAAGTGTGCTTTTCTATATGGGGTGATAGATGAGGAGGTGTATGTCAAATAACCACCTGTCTTTGCATACCCAGATCATCCTAATTGCGTTTGCAAGCTTTATAAAGCTCCTTATGGACTGCATAAAGCTCTAAGGATGTAGTATGAGACACTATATCAGCATCTCTATCAACATGGCTATAAGAAATGTACTATAGATGGAGCACTCTTTATTAAAGGAACATGGAATGACTTAACGCTAGTTCATGTTTATGTAGATTACATTATCTTTGGGTCAACTAATCCAAAGATCTGACAGGACTTTGAAAAGCTGATGAAGAATTGTAAAACTCAGTAAATTCCCAAGACAACAAACCATGATCTCAATCTCAAGAATGCGGAATGTAATTGAGATTGGAAGAAGAGACACGATAGTTCAAAATGATTCAATTGAGAATCAAACGATTACAATCTTTTGCGAATTGCACAGAGTGATTACAAGCGAAAATTAGAAAATTAAGAACTACTGCTTAGTACTACTATACAAAAGCGAAAAACAAATATTTATACTAAACAACAAGATTCTCGTGTGAATAAGCTTTTCGCGCGGATGATCAATTCGCACGACATCTCTGACTCCCGTGGCTTCACCATTTCGCATAACATCTTCTGTTCGCACAACATATCTTGATCAAAACCATCTTTATTTAGCGTTAGTTGTTTTTCCGAGGCTATTATAGTCTTCTACAATATCCCCCTAGGCTCGGTGAAACAATATTAGTCAAAATCTACATTAGATTTCTTGTATGATCCGGAATATGCATACCACTTATTCCTCAGGATTCGA
>BJCN01124440.1:0-14741 GCA_018326445.1 Flaveria brownii
AACATTAAGAACATGAAATTTCATCTTTAAAATGGGTTTTAAAGAGCTTAACATCCGCTGCGTTTTTATTTTTCAGAAAGTTTAAAAGGGTTAAACTCCAATTTTGTGTTCTAACAAACCCTACACACAACACCTAGAGAACAATAGCGGGGCCCCACACACTGGATTGACCACATGCACCATACACCCATGTCGGATTTCGTACCAGCCGAAGAGGTCGCCATTCCACCGACTGGAAACCCCCTTTCACAAAAAGTGTCGGAAACCATAAAAGTAAAAAAGACGTTTTATAAAGGTGAGAAGGAGGGCGCAAAGCGCAAAACACAAAGACTTCTATGGCCAACATCAAAAGAACATAAAGTTATCTATTCTTTCAACTTCTTTTTAAATATATATGGTAATTAGCAATTAATAACATTTTAATAAACACTTTCGTAACATGTAACTAACCTAGTGGTGACCCCAACACATTTCATATTATATGACTACAAGCAGAATCCATTAAATTTGAAGTTTCATATTGTGCCAGTAGTAATAATGTTCCTATTTTCTCACATTACCTTTGACATATAAAATGAAATAATTGAATCAACAAAACTTTAATCTTATCCAACTAATCAAGAATGATCATCGATTAATAATACTCCTTACATTGTTCAATTTCCATCCATTTATGCGCCAAAAGAAAGAAGAATGGCCACATTAGTGACTAGTATTATTTACAAAGAGCAGGTTCTTGAGTGGAGGAGGTCATGGTTAAAGTCACCTATGGGGCATGTGGGAGTATCAGAATTTAACGCATGCTTACAACTCCTCTCCCAAATTATGACAACAAAGTTTAGAGATGAATGGAGATGGCTAGGAAGTCCGAATGGGCAGTTGTCACACCCCCAACCACGACGGTTTCCAGTAGGGAATGAACGTCATGGAATCACAGTCACTGATCGACCACTACATGATTTCGTAAAACAAATATTGCAAATAAGTTTAAAAATACATAATTGTTACCAGAGTTAAATTGCAAAAGTAGTACAATTAATGTAAATTGTTTTCAAAACATGACAAAGTAAAAATAATGCCCCAATAGCATGAATGACCTAATAGCATGAATGACCTAAATACGATGAGTTGCATGCTAGCTTATCTTGATGTAAACCTCAATTACTTGAAAAACATGCATGAAAGTATGTTAACATAAAGTTGGTAAGTTCACAGGTTTTAAAATAATAACAAACAATGTAATAGACCACAAGTTTTTCAATGATTTGATTGTCGATTATACAGTACTACAATATTATATAAGTACCGCAACCCAAGCTAGAATGTAACTGTAATAATTACCTCTACCCATGCCTACCGTAAGCACATACTAATGATGCCCCCGTTTAGACAACCAATCAGGGTTGGGTAATTAACCCAGGTGGGAGTAGTCAAAACAAATAATCCTATCCATGATTACCCCGTTTTAGGAAATAAATTAATGATCCGATAACAGGAAACATCATACGGTAAGTAAAAAACTTACATAACATATGAAATCATTGACAAGCATTTATGTCCAAGAAAATAGTAATGTGCATGTAATCTCCCCCAAAGGAGAATAAGTAAAAATGAAGCCGTGAAACTCATCTTACAGTGAGTAATCTGGTATGAAAACCGGTGAGTATCCAAAATGTTCAAGAAATCCGACCTAAGTTCGCCCTAGAATAATTAAGGCAACTTATGCCTAACTAGTTGTTTCTACATGTAATATGAGTATATAACTATTTCATCCACATATTGGGTAATACTGTGTTTGACTCGACGACCCGTTGGTGATACAGGATGGATATTTGTGAAATATATATATTACTTAGAAAATATTATAAAAATATATATTTCATTTGAGAGTGTATAAAAATCCTTGTATTTTAAAATTGACGTATTGTTTAGATAATTAAATATCATTTTGGCTAGACCTGAGACATGAATTGAGTGTCCAGTTAATTAATTATATAATTTACATATGAAATTACATTAATTAGGGTTTTCAAAAATAATCTTAGTTTTATTAGGTAAAATAATATTTGTATTACTTTAACTGTAATACAATTTGAAATACTAACATATTAGGTACATATTGGTTCCTCCAAACTATTAATTAATTTTATTTTATTATATTATAAACTAAAACCCTTTAAATAAAATACTTAGTCACTTTAGTCAATTTATCAACTTATCTTAACCCGTCATTCTAAGTGACCTAGTAACTAATATTATAAGATTCATAAATTTATATTCTAGTCTCGTGTCAAAATAATTTAAATCATGTGCCATCTTTGTTAACTAGTCATCTACTAACCATTTTAACATGCCCATTAAACTAACATAATGTTTAGTTAAGAAGTTCATACTTTCCCATTTAAAGTCCCATGTTTATATATTTAACCACACTTGTAAACTTGATCAACCTATCATATAGTCATAACCTATCTTTCATAATATCATATTACAACTCAATAATTAAATATAACCTGTATAATATATAAGTATTCATAATAATACTTGTAAAACATCTAAAATTCCATAACCATAATATAACCCTTTAGAACTTTTCTTGTGTTTTAACAAACCTTTATGACTTTTTAAAAAATCACCAACTAGTTGTTTAGTCAAATATGGATCTAAGAATGTTTACTTTTTAAGAACAAGATTCATTATTTAGTTCATGTTAAAATGTTTTATGTGAAATATTATTCTTGAAACTCTTTGTTGGTAAAAATATCATTTTTATTATGAATGCCTCTTCTGGATGAATGTTGTTACATATGAACTAGTAGATGAATAAGCATGGTAAGGTAAAATATATATAAAAAAGAAGAGGTTGTTCTCACTAGAATCAAGCAAGGAAAGATGGATGTGAAGATTAAGCTTGAAACCTCCAAAAATTACTTGGTCTTCACTTGATGCAATTGGAACACTATAGATTGGTGTAAATCAAGTTTAAAATGTGGTGAAATAAGGCAAATGGTGGTTTGGTTGATTTTTAAGGGAAGAGAATGAGTATGATGGTGTGATTTGATGTAGGTTAAAAAGTAAAGCACATAGAGTTGTCTTTATAATCTTTCATGTCAAAAAAATTACTTTTGTTTGAATTTGGAGCCTTGGATTGTTCGTCAAGAAGAAAGAGAAGAGACTTCTAATCAAGGTGTGTAAACAATTTTATTTAGTCTAGAAAAAAAGGAAGTAATACAAGATAATGATTTCTCAAACGTCACCAAGTCATAAAGGACTTTTATCAAAATTTGGGTGAAAAGAAAAGTAGGGGTGGGTTGGATGGTTAAGAGGTGGGGGAAAGGGATTGATTTTGAACTTTTATGTCGTATTGGATATTTTGGGTGGTATTTGTTGTTGTAAGGGATTACACTTAAAGGCTGATGCAACCAAATCAACCAAAGAGCTTCCAGCATGCATGCATGAAGTGCATAGTAGATTTACTTCGTAAGTTTTACACAACTCAGAGAAAATATTCTAAGTGTAAAATCTTCTGAAGCCAAAGACCAAATTTTCCGAATCCAAAGATGAAGTCTTTTGGAGCTTCAAAGGCAAAGTATTTCGAAGCCAAAAGACAGAAGACTGATTTCTTTCGAAGACAGAGAAGACATGATTTCTCTGATCACCTTTTTACAAAAGCTGACAAACTTTCCGCTGCCATTCTAAAGACTCACCAACTCGTATAAGTTTATGAAAAGGTCCATGCTTTTGTCAACTGTAGATTATGGTTTGGGGTCTGTAACTTTTTACTTTGTACCTTTTATCCTTTTTGTAATATATTAGGATATGTGCTATGACATGTCACAGTCACAAGTCAAAAAGCAATCTGCCTTTTGACTGTATATTAATCTTGTTACCTGGAGTAGTGTTTCCAGCAGGCTTTCAAAGTATGATCGGCTGTTGGATATAGTATAAAGTATCCCAGGTTCTTGTATTTATCTTTATTCTTTGTAACACTTGTAATAGAACTTGAGAGTAATATACAACATTCTTGAAAACCATATTTATCATGTTCTTATTCTTAGTTCTATCCCATTACTTACTTGTGTTCTTAGTATCATTTACTTAAACGCGGTTCCCTATTTGATCTGTTAAGTGTTCTAACACTCTCCTCATTGTGAAAGTGATTGTATTGGACATCCCTCACCCGGTCCTACAATTGGTATCAGATCATTTTAGGCTCTTGATTGTAAGATCTCACCATCTTAAATCCCTTTAGTTTCACAAATCACTTGACAACTCAAATGGCAGCTCTAACAAGGGCTGATATAGAAACCGGTACTATGAAAATGTCTCCACTGATCATTCCTGATGACTATGATACTTGGTGACAAAGAATGGAAGGCTACATCAAGTCTTAAGATAGCATGATGTGAGGATCTATTGTCTCTGGACCTCATCTACCATGCACCTCTTCAGCTATTTTTGGAGGTGGCATGCTAACAGAGGAAGTGGTTGACTACTTTTAAGAAGACCGGAAGAAGATTGATGTAGATCAGAAAGCCATGACCTTCATCCAAACTGCTCTTCGAAACTCTGTATACAGAGGCTTCAAGAAATGCAAAACTACTAAGCAACTATTGGATGCACTAAAGAGATCCTAAAGCAGCAGTTTGAGAACTTTGCATGTGCAACAAATAAGGTTGCTCTAAAGAGGTTTTTTGATTCTTAACTCCATCCAACTACTTCATCTCCCTTACCATATTCCTTTACTTTATAAAGATCGTCTCTTGGAGTTTTGGAGGACCTGCCAAGAGGTCACCATGGATGGGAAGAAGGCACTATCTGCCACAGTGTAAGGGATGATAATTTTCATCATTCCAGCCTCCATAAACACTCATCTTAGGCTAGATTATGTCGAAGGTGACTTGTCCTTACCCAAGTATGCTATCAACCAGTCCTTCAGGCAGATGAGCTATAAAGGTGATTACTCTATAAGAACCTCCAGAAAAGGAAGGTCTCCTCTCAGTGGAAGTACCTCATCCACATGGTCATTCACTGTTTATCTAACAAGCATGGAGGATGGGATCAAATTCCTGAAGACCTTTCCTACATAGTCCATAGGATGGTTCAGGGGGTCAAGTTCAGGTATTCTTAGTTTGTCTATACAAATTTACTTGCTAACTTGGACTCCTTATCCAAATGGAGATGAACATACAAAATCCATCTTGCAACTCCAACAATCAATAGAGTTTTTGCCCTTCATGTGGTTGAAAGGGATTGCAGAGAACCATAACATCATCTCATCTGCTATCCTAACAACTTATAAAAGGGTCATTTCATCACCTTCCCGAAGACACCAAGGGAGAGCTACATCCAAGGAAGCCCATTCCAAGAGACAAGCTCATTATAAGCCTTTGTGGCTTCTGATGAAAGCAGTGGCAAGTTCATCTTCACTCTTGAAGACTTGGACTGCATCCATCCATATGATCTAGAGTACATAGAGATAGTCTAACAGATGGCTCTTCTCACTCATAGAGCCAAAAAGTTCTACATGATGAGAGGGAGGAAGTTTCCCAGCAATGTATTTAGTGGAAGTTTAGACTAGACAAAAGCAAGGTAAAGTTTTATAACTTTAACCAGTAGGACACTTTGCTAGGGAGTGCAAGGCACCAAGGACAAATGGTGGCTAAGCACAACCTAGACCAAACTACACTGATAGAGCTCCACATACTGAGAAGCACAAGCAACAAGCTACAGTTGCTATTGAAGAATGAGGCTTTAATTGGAGTTCCAGGTTGAAGATGCATCTCCCAACCAAGCACTAGTAGGTGATCATGAAGAAGCCAAGGTATTGGAACATCTTTGTACCCCATAGTGCATTACTGAAGTTAATAGATATAGGTCATTTAACTAAGAGATGTGATCTGACCTTAAGTCCTTAAACATCTTAAAAGCTGATTTCAAAAGAGCTGAAACTGATTATAAACTTAAAATACAAGATCAAGAGAAAGCCATTTTAACTATTAAGGCATGAACACACCAACTACAAGGCTCAAATAAAAGATCTTATCACTAAGTTAACAGAATACCAGGTTGAGCTTGTGATTAGCAAAGCAAGGGCAGAAATATGTGTTCTTGAAGAAGAGACCTTTAAGAACATTATTTCCTTATCCTTGAATACAAAAGTGTGTTATCAGAACAAGTAAGGACTAGGATCTATTGAGATAGCTCAACCACACACTTTACTATCTGTAAGATCTCTAAAGTGTGAAACTTGTCAAGATAAGCTTACCCTCATAGATCCTATTCAGGAAGAGGATGAAAGGAGATACTGAAGGATTGAAATTGATCAGAGCATCCAAGAGAAGATCAAAGAAGGCTCAAGAGATCAAGGCCACTTTCAACTCCAAGCAGAAACAAGTCTTTGTCTCTACAGGATTTGAAGTAGTAAAGACTAAGGACTCAACAATGAACTCTAGTACTAGGAGTTCTAGTACATGTCCAACTCATCCCCATGAAGAAAAAAAGGCTGATCAGCTGTGTACCATTGCTACACAGCTTGAACCATCCAGCTCCAAGAGCAAGACTCACCCTAAGAAGCTTGTTGCATCATTTGAGAAGATGAAGATGGAAATGGAGATCTACTCAAAGGAAGACTCTTAGAAGGAAGTCAGTTGATTGTATCATATTTCGCAGTACTTCTCATCTTACTAAGGATTGCATCTACAATCCCAAAAGTACTATCCATATAACCAAGAAGAAGACTTCTGAGAAGAAGATGAAAAAGAAGAAGAAGAAGAAGAAGAAGAAGAAGAAAGCTTCAGAAGGAAAATCTCTTCCTTTCGGATACTTCAAAGTGGAAAAGAAGACAAGTGAAAACTTTCCTTAAGAAGAAAATTTGGTCTCAAAAGAAAGGAATGCTTTTGAAGCACTAAAGCTTGCTGTAGTGTAGACAATATCTTATGAGGGTCTAGTCTCTAAAACTTTTGAGGTTGTTAAAACTTCTGAAGTGTTGAAGTCAAGTCTTATCTTCCAAAGATGGAGGGCCAGTTGCTTTTGGAAGAGATGTAGGGGGTTACATTACTGGAAGGGGTAGGGTCATAAATAGTAAGCTTAGTATTAAAAAGGTAAACTTTGTTAAGGAGCTTGGGTACAATTTACTGAGTGTATCCTAATTTTATGATCAGAGACACAACATGCTCTTCACTAAGCATGAATGCATTGTTCTTAAGCCCGGGGTGATCATTCCTTAAGAGCATATTCTACTCAGAGCCCCCAGGAAAGGAAACATGTACAAGATGGGTTTACAGGAAACATCCCCCTCACGAGAAGTTTCTTGTTTTCTATCTAAAGCAAATAGTGATGAGTCTTTCCTTTGGCATAAAAGAATGTGTCATGTAAACTTTAAAATTATGAACAAATTAATTAAGAATGATTTAGTAACTGGAATGCCAAAGAAGGAGTTTACAAGTGATGATCAATGTGTTGCATGCCTGAAAGGGAAGCAACACAAGGTGTCTCACAAGCCAAAGGAAAAGAACTCTATCACTACTCCGCTACACTTATTACACATGGATCTCTTTGGCCCTACCAGTGTGATGAGTCTAGGAAGGACCTCATACTGTTTGGTGATCACAGATGATTTCACAAGATTCACTTGGGTCTTCTTCCTTAGAACTAAGGATGAGACTCCTGAGATCTTGAAGAACTTCATTCTGAAAATTGAGAATCAATGTGATCACAAGGTCAAGACCATAAGATGTGATCAAGGAAATAAATTTAAGAACCAAATCCTAGACACATTTTATGATGAAAAGGGTATTACAAGACAATAGTGCTCTCGGGACTCCTCAGTAAAATAGTGTTGCTGAGAGGAGAAACAAGACACTTATCAAAGCTGCAAGAACCATGTTGTCTGACTCTAAACTGCCCATCACTTTCTGGGCAGAGGTAGTCAACACAGCATGCTATGTGCAAAATAGAGTTGTAGTAGTTAAGAATCATGGTAAGACTCCTTATGAATTGTGGCATAAAAGAAGACCTCTTATTGGTTTCCTCAGATCATTTGGATGTCCTTGCACCATCTTATATACCAAAGATCAAGTAGCCAAATTTGCTGAGAAATCAGATGATAGACACTTCATTGGATAGTCTTCCTAAGTTGAAGAGTCAACCAATGTGACCTTTAATGAGCACACCCCCAGTGTGAAAGGTTCTGGTCCTGATTGGTTGTTTGATCTTGATTTAGTTACCAACAGTTTTGACAAATCTTGTGGGAATGTTTAAGGATAATACAGGTAAATTATAAATAGGAGTTCCTAATCCAAGATTTGTGTTGAGATGACCAAGCAAGAATACTACTTTAGCCCCAATAGTAACTAACCCTGTAGATGGAGTTCCTATTAGTAGAACCATTACAAATTCAGCTGATACATCTCAGGTGCCTACAAATTCCAGCTCAAAGGCACATAACTCAAATGAAGGAGCTTGAAATGTAGGAGGAAATGGTGGTGATGACAGTGATCAAGAATTTCTTGATGCTGATAACCACTCCATGGAAGACAACATCAATAATGTCACACACTCATTGGATCAAGCTTCTCTTAGTAAATGTGCTGATGTGGTGGGTGACACTTTGTTGCTAGATCTAAACTTCACAAATTTTGATATGTCTAATCAACTTGCTATGATTCCTCAACTTAGGATCCACAAGTTACACCCCATCACAAATATCATTGGAGATGTTGTCATAGGGGTGAGAATAAGAGGATAAACCCATGACAAAGGATGGAAGTTGGATTGATGCAATATAGGAGGAGCTGCTTTAAATCAAAAGACAAAGGTTTGGAACCTATGTCCTCTTCCACCAAGGAAGACCACCATAGGTACCGAATGAGTGTTTAGGAACAAGAAAGATGATAGAGGACTTATCATCAAGAATAAGGCTAGACTAGTTACTTAAGGATATACATAAGAAGAGGGAATTGACTACACATATGTTTTTACTCAAGTGGCAAGACTTGAAGTTATTAAGATATTCCTGGCTTTTGCTGCATCCAAGGACTTCAAGGTCTACCAACTTGATGTCAAGCGTGCTTTTCTATATGGGGTGATAGATGCGGAGGTGTATGTCAAACAACCACCTAACTTTGTAGACCCAAATCATCCTGATTATGTATGCAAGCTTGTTAAAGCTCTTTATGGGATGCACCAAGCTCCATGGAAGTGGTATGAGACACTATCTCAGTATCTCTGTTAGTATGACTACAAGAGGGGTACTATAGATGGAACACTCTTCATCAAAGGAGCAGAGAATGACTTGATGTTGGTTCAAGTTTATGTAGATGACATTATCTTTGGGTTAACTAATCCAAAGCTCTGCAAAGACTTTAAGAAGCTGATGAAGAATAGATTTGAAATGAGTGTCATGGGGGAACTTAATTTCCTTCTAGGAGTTCAAGTGAAGCAAGTTAACAATGGCATCTTCATAAGTCAGTCAAAGTATGTACAAGACATACGTATAAGATACAACATGACTGAATGTAAGGTTGCAAAGACACCCATAGAAAGAAACCACTCCCTTGGACATGATCTTGAGAGGAGAGTGTGTAGATAAATATCTCTATAGTGCTATGATTGGGTCTCTTATGTACCTCACAGCCAGTAGGCCTGATTTTATATTTGCTATATGTATATGTGCAAGATATCAAGCCAACCCCAAGATGTCACGCCTGTTTGTTATTAATGGAATTCTTATATATCTCAAAGATGCTCCAAACTAGGCCTTTGGTATCCAAAGACTTCTGACTTCAATCTTTATGCCTATACAGATAGTGACTATGGTGGCTGCAACATGACTACAAAGTCTACATCTGGGGGGATGTCAATTCCATGGTGGAAGGATAGTCTCATGGCAATGCAAGAAACCATCCTGTGTGTCTGTATCAACTGCCGAAGCTAAATACATTGTCATTGTTAGCTGTTGTGCTTAAGTGCTTTGGATTCAGAATCAGATGCTGGACTATGGATTCAACTTCAAGGAGACTTCAATTCACATAGACAACAATAGTGATATTTCTATCATAGAGAATCCTATGCAACACTCAAGGACAGAACACATCAATATCAGGTATTATTTAATTAGAGATAATTTTGAAAAGAGATTGATAAAACTAGTCAAAGTTAACACAAATGAACAACTTGTTGATCTGTTCACAAAGCCTTTTGATTAATAGAGATTTAAATATCTTGTATCAGCTATTGGGATGATTAACTTTGAGTAGATTTTCTTAAACTTAACTCAAGACTATTTCTAAAACATGTGTCCTAAGTTGTATATATATTATCACCTACATAAGCCTAGTTCACTCTGGAAGATAATTTTCAAATGATAATCCTTAGAATTTTGGAAATTTTAGACATATTTTCACTCGGAAGACATTAAGTTGTCTTTGAATAAACATATGTTTTCAAAATAATTAACTACTTACAAGCAAGACCTTCGAAAAGATTCTGATATATCTTCCAAAGCTTAAATATACATCTAAGCACTTATATGTTTTTGAAGGACAAATTTCTTTTGAAAGCACTTAAGCCTCGGAAGATTTATTCTCTTATGAATAAAACTTCTCAGTTTTAATCTATTCTGAAACCAAATATGTCTTAGAAGTAAAAATACTCTAAGTATGTTTCTTCCGAAGAAAATTTCCATAAAGCTTAAGAATATCTTCCAAAGTCAAATTGGCTTCGGAATTTTTTATATAAAACTTCCGAAGACAAGTTACCTTCGGAAGATTTTCGACTTTCAATAAAATTACCTTTTTGGGCGCCTTTTTCAGAGGTAGGACCGACATCCGGATTTAAAAGTTTACCCTTTTGTATTAACTTTGTCTCAAATCCATTTTATATATATATATACACTCAATGGTTCCCCCTCATTCACTCTCCTTTTCATCTGTAAAATTCTCTAACCTAAATTCACCCAGAAACCACCCTTGTTCTTATCTTCCTTCACCATAAAGATACCTCACAAATGGCCAACCTTGATCGAAGAAACCAACCAAATTTTTCCATTTACTTACATGTGCAACAAATAAGGTTGCTCTAAAGAGGTTTTTTGATTCTTAACTCCATCCAACTACTTCACCTCCCTTACCATATTCCTTCACTTTATAAAGATCGTCTCTTAGATTTTTGGAGGACCTGCCAAGAGGTCACAGGCACTGTCCGCCATAGTGTAAGGGAGGATAATTTTCATCATTCCAGCCTCCATAAACACTCATCTTAGGCTAGATGATGTCGAAGGTGACTTGTCCTTACCCAAGTATGCTATCAACCAGTCCTTCAGGCAGATGAGCTATAAAGGTGATTACTCTATAAGAACCTCCAGAAAAGGAAGGTCTCCTCTCAGTGGAAGTACCTCATCCACGTGGTCATTCACTGTCTATCTAACAAGCATGGAGGATGGGATCAAATTCCTGAAGACCTTTCCTACATAGTCCATGGGATGGTTCAGGGGGTCAAGTTCAGGTATTCTTAGTTTGTCTATACAAATTTACTTGCTAACTTGGACTCCTTAGAATATTATATATTTCCTAGATACATGTCCACCACATTCTTTACTGTGAACTGGGCTCATAGTTAAGGGGATCATGTAATATTTTAATAATGGGACAGATAAAGCCCGACAACTTTAAAACTATGAGAAAGCCTATTATGAACTTCTTTAAGGGTAGATACAGCCCTTGTTCCAAAAATGTTAGAGCTCATTGCTCAAGGTGACAACCTAAAAGCACAAGCTAGTGTTACGTCCATACCTTCTAATTTTCAACCACCCACACAGCCTCAAATAACCATCACCTACACAAAAAAATCCAAAGGAACCCCTGCACAAGCTACTTAGCTTGTGCATGCCCCCACTCACCCATGTAGGAGGAAGTGCACATTAGAGCTCCCACTTCCCCTAAGGAGCAAACCACTCCCATCTCGCCAAGGATCAGTGCTGAGGTTCCTTATGCTCAGCTTGATGAGCTCACAATCCCAATGGCCTTAAGCCTTCACTTAGAGTCTCAAAACTCTAGTGAACAACCTTCTGGAGAAAATTACCATTCCCAGCCTCTAGACCTTAACCAACCCATACCCAACCTAGAATTATATGATGATGAAGACATGGGCTTCAGTGAGTACCATGAGTCTCTCTTCTCCACCCCTGCTCAATGAGAGATGAGTACTCCTACATCACCCATGTCTAGCCCACATCATCCACCCACTACTGACGTGGATCTCCCTAAACATGTTCAGGAAGTCCATATGGAAGTGGCTCTCACTTTAGCAAGTGACTACATCATTAAGACCTCAACCATGACAACCCAACCCCTTGACACTTCAACTGAACCTGTCATGATGCAGGGGAAATCCAACAGCCAAGAACATAGTGCTGGTGATGAGGAAGAAGATTTTGGTCCTATTCTCTCATCCCCCTAAGATTCTTTTGATGAAGATGAGGGGAGTCTAAAACTAAAGGTGCAAAAACGGACTTAAACCTACACCTATTTAGTCTTAAATGCTAGTCACTTGGAATCTCAAGTGACTACCTTACACAGGAGGGTCAATGACCAGAAACTTGAGATCACCGATCTCAAGGGCAAGTTAGATAAGAGACCACTTAGAAGGACTCAACCAAGTCCTCAAGAACCAATGGATGTGGTGGACCTAACCTCCAGCTCACCTATGCAAGAAGGTGATGCTACCAAAAATGGGGAGAAAGGCCTAGCAATCACAGAACCTAGGAATTCTTCTTAGAGTATGGACATTGAGGATTCAACACCTTTACTTGCAATTATCCATACTCAGCAACCTCCTCAAGTCCATATTGATATGGACTCACTCATACAAAGTTTGTTTGAGGAGGGTATCCTAAGGGCTATGTCTATCCCACCCTATGATGCCGAGAATGAAATACTAGGGTGGAGGTATAATGCTGATAGGAGAGCCCTAATATTGCATAGATTTAGGGGCAGAAAGAGGTCTTTAACTTTCAGACCCTAAGTACTATGACAGTCTTCCTCTAGTCTATATGTCACTTGCAAATCCCTGTCAAAATAGACAAGCAAAGGCTAGCATTGTTGAAGAGTGTAAACATTAAAGAAGACAAAGGCTAACAGGCAACGTCATTAGTCAACTGGGTGTTGAGGTGGACCCTAAGAATAGCTTCGAAGGGGAATCCTTGACTGAAGGCCTAGTGATAGATCTTGTGAACCTTGTTACAGGAACTACTTCAACATCCTCTACCCTTAGTGAGTCAATAGCTAGTAAAGGTGCTTCACAACCTCTCTTTGGCCAGAGCTTAAGTGCTGAACAAAGCAATGAAGGCCAAAGCTCTCTCCACCCTGAGTCACTAAGGCCTGTAAGTTACAAAGGGAAATGTAAATTGAATCCTGAGAAGATAGAGGAGAGAGAGAGAGAGAGGAAGGGGATGCCAAGGGGAGAGAGTTTAAGTAGGTCCCTAAGCTTCATGGAAGCTGCAATCAGGGCTACCCCCAGGCCAAACACTCAAGATGATGAGTTAAAGGTAGCCAAATTAAACTACTTGGGGACCAGGAACTATGATATAGATGAACTCATCTCTTTTTCCTTAGAAGATTTTAATGAACTGGCTGACACTGAGTTGTCAAAGGAGAGGAAGGAGGCAGAGGATGTAGAATTGCTTCTCAAGATCAACGACGAAAGGATGAAGAAAAGACTCTATATACATGCTCTTACCATCTCCCTGGTTCTAGAAAGCCCTGAGATAGAGGTTGTGGCAACTGAAAAACCTCAGATAGACAAGGAAGTAGACAAATAAAACATGATCAGCTACCTGCGTGCCACAGGCCTCTATCACTCATTTGCACTTCTTCTCTTATCCTATGAATACATAGAATTTGAGTACCTCAAACAACTTGAGTACAAGTGATAAAAGAACAAAAAATTGCTAAAAGGAAGAGGGGGGAAGAAACTACAAAATCAAGAGCCCTCATCCAAAAGAGCCAACGAAGTCTGCTAATAGGCAGAGGATGATAAGCTTCTTGAAGCTGTACGGATTCTCCAGAAGGAGGCTTGATCCAATGTCTCTATCCACTATGGATGAGAATATTAGAGTGATCGAGGAGAAGATTAAAAGGGGGAGCTTGTTGACTTGCATTTTCCACCAAGTCAAGCTCCTCCTGAAGTTGAGATCAAGGTTGAACCCTAAGAGACAACACAACCTGGATCTAGTGGTGGACCACAGCCAACTTCATCTTCTGGTCCACAATAGTGTCCGGATCCCTCTCCTTCTAAACCTATGAGGGAAAAGGACCCAATTGAGAAAGACATATAAGAACAACATGGTGCTGAAGGCTGTTGGTACACATGTCCCTAGTTCCAGCTCTAATGTACTTAAATGTTTAAGGACATTCATTTTGTTACACTGATGTAATCATTTGATATTTGTAATAAAAAAACTCTAGAATGAATGAATATGTGTTATTGAATATCTTGTATCTTTATATTAATGTTTATTACATGCATATATGAACATGTTATATGGGTTTACAATTGTTATACATAGTTCTGTGTCAATAAAGATTCAGGAATGCGTTTAACTAAGTCTTATGATCCAGTCGCACGACTGAACCATGCGTGTGAGCCAGTCGCACGACTGAGTCATGCGAATGACTCAGTCGTACGAATGATTCAATCTTATGGTTCATACGTACGTATGAATGGATCGTATGACTCAGTCG
>BJCN01124448.1:0-10317 GCA_018326445.1 Flaveria brownii
AAAAAGTAAATTATTTAAAAACCAAAAATAATTTAATTTAGGAGTTATGATAATAAAATATTTTAAAAAATTATATTTTTATACGGTTTGTTTTAGAACAAAGTATTATTTTAAAAAAAATTAAAAACAAAGTTATAAAATGTTGATATCACTGTTTTATTACTTATAGTACTTACTTATACGTAATTTCAGTCATATCATATTTTAAAATATCATTTTATTTTCCATAAGTTTTATTATATTAACATTTTCTTTATTCAACCCATATAATACACGGGTTTTCTAAGTTACTAAGCTTTAATAGGTATGTTGAAATTAGTATCACACGAGTTTAATAAATTAGTATCAAATCAATAACAATAAAAAACAATTTTGATTACTTGTAAGCTACTAAGCTTTAATAGGTATGTCGAAATCGACCAAACCACAAAGAACAATACAATCAAATTTAATAGCTAGGACAAAAAAGTAACAACGGCTTGATAATTTAATCAGTTGTTTCAATTCCAGTTAAAATTTTTATTAGTTGTCATAACTTGAATTCAATATAATAAAACTTTTGGACTGAAATTAAAATAAAATTATAAAACGTTTATACTAAAATTGACTTTTAAAACTTTTAAAGGAAAATAGTTATTTTTATTAAAACACGGGGAGTACAATTGAAATTAGTCATATTTTGAGAGCATGTATTCTATCGCTAAACCATATTTATAACATATTTAATTATTTTAAAAACAATTTAACAACTCTAATCTATGCTACATTGTCTTAATTCATAGGCAAATTGGATCTTTATAATCCAAACCATTAGAATATTGGCCGATAATAATCCATACTAACAATCTCAACTTTTACTTTTATTACCAACAACAATCACAATGATATAATTTTCAATTTTATACGCTCAGTTTATTTATTTTAGCAATTATTTATTTTAGACTCAATTTAACTTGTATGCTTCTTCATTTTGTTTCTAATCATTATTGCAAACGGAATCGAGTCCAAATCTAACGTAAAAAATTGAAAATTATATTACGGGGGTTGTTGCTGGTAATAAAAATAAAAATTAAAGGTAATACCGTACAAAGTAATAGTATGAATTATTATCTGTCAAAAGGTAATAATTTGATTTATTAAAATCAATTTTTTTAATTTATATCTACTCTATCTCAAATGAGAGTTAGAAACCAACACCACTTGTAACGAGGGGCATACAAAGTACATCTGCGGTTGTAAAATGCTTGCCTTGCGGAGGAAGCAATGAAATCTGTTATTGTATTCACATGTGGTGTCAAACTAGAAATATGTGATACTGTCGCAGTATTATATTTAACCACTTGATATTTTTTATCCTTTTCTCTCAAAACATAAAATACGAAAATGTTCGCTACTTCCCATGTCGACCGTTCCATAGAAGACGCGGATGATTTTTTTAATATTTTTTAATATTAAGACGTATGACACCAATAAATGCTGCAATGTATAATTGTATATCCATATGAAAGTCAAAAGAATATTAAATTCGACTATTTAACCAGTGACGGAGCCTGAACATTATCGTACGAGTGTGGGGTGAAATTAATATTTTTTAGAGGGGCGAACTTGATATTTATATAAAAATTTATACAACCGGACTAAAATTTAATACTACTGAACTAAAATTTAACACTGCCGACGAAAATATTATTAATCATTTTATTTGTTGATGAATACGTAAAATTGTTAGCGTCTCTCCCCCTCTAATCTCGATATAAAGCAATGGTCTTTGATTTTCTTTTAATTTCAAGGTGACACGTTAAATCACGAGCTGGTTTAATTTCTAAGCGAGTCGATCTCAAAATAGAGCTCAAGTTTTCAAATCATTTGAATATATTAAGCACAATTGAATCTGTTTAGCTCGTAAATATACCCTAATAAAATGCCACATACTCTCCTTTATTGAAACTTAAGATAGTATATAAATAAAGCAAATATAAAATTAGTCTTACAAAGAAGAAGACAAATTTAGGCAAACAAAACGATAACATTAATATACTAATTCATTGTGCTCCACTTGTATATTGCTTGCAATGGTGCGACATTTTTAAAGACCGATTCATCAAACTATTATTTATTAAAGTTGATTTTTGTTATAATAAATGATCCATATCAATAAGCAACAAGATATTAAAATAATTCCTCTCAAACAGTTAACCATTCATGCTGATTAAAGGAAAAACAAAAAATATAGTTTTCAAGTATTTGACCAATCGTTACATAGTAAACTATAATTTACGAGATCAAATGGTGTGTGTAAATTAGGATTCCATGGTCCTACGATGTATAATGCACGCTTTTGATACTTGTGACATTAGTCATTCCAACATTTTAGTTACAAGTAAATTTGTTTGGACGATTCAATTTAACTTGTAGTTTTAACTATGCAAGCGGACGCTTTTAACTATGTTCCATGTTTATACGGCCGAGTCAGTCACGTAAAATCAGTGTTTATGTCTAGGTTTCGCATTTTTGTTACAAACGTTTGTCACCTGACGTGCTTATGACATTTATGGTTTTAAATAATAATATTATTCGGTGGTGTCACGCTATAAAAAAGTGTCCGTCACTCAACGGTGTGAAATACGCAATCCTTTTTTTTTGTTAATGAATATTAACATTCTGAGAAATCAGTTGTGAAAGTAACCCAAATTCACATATCCGATCTGAGAAATTGAATGAGCGGAAGCGAGGGAAGCTCGGGGCATTCCGCCGGAGAAGCTCCTCCGGCCACCGGAAAGAAGAAGGATAAGGCGAAAGTCAGCCGGACGTCGTTAATTTTGTGGCACACTCACCAGAACGATCCAGCGGCCGTGAGGAAGCTGTTGGAGGAAGATCCGTCGTTGGTTCAAGCTAGGGATTATGATAATCGAACTCCGCTTCACGTCGCTTCACTTCACGGATGGATCGAAGTTGCTAAATGTTTGATTGAGTACGGTGCTGATGTTAACGCGCAGGATCGATGGAAAAACACGGTAATGATGTATACAAGTTACAACTGCACGCTTATGGAATATTAGTTTTCTGTTTCGTGTTTTTGTCGTTGGATTATTATTGGAGCTGCTTGATTATTGATTTATTGCAGTTGAAATTTGTGAAATCTTAAAAACAAGTAGTGAGGGTTCGGTTTAACGGTTTGAGCTCAGTATATCCTTGTTTAAGGTCGATTTTGTTGGAAATTCGTTGAACAATTAAGGTTTATCTGCATTCAGAAGAAAGTAAATTGTATGTTTGTATGATCAATATTGGATTATAGGAAAGTGAGTAATAATGGTTCGGTTTGCACTTTCGGTGGTTTGTTCCGGCAGATTGTATAGTTGCAACAGAAGCAAATACATGTTCACGATATAAGTTATTGTATGAAGGCATTTGGTTCATGTTTTCGTCTACATCAGTATAGGATATGGACAGCTTAATATTGATGCTGTTTAGTTCTGTTTATTTAACTGTACATTTGTTTATTTATTTGAAAGAAGTTACCACCGAGTAGGCTTGACCGGGAATTATATTTATAGATACAGTGCTTCTGTTTAGGTTATTAGCAAAAACCATCATTTTAAGCTCATGCTGGAAGCATAAATGGTGCTGCAAATGATCCTAGGTTAGGAGAGTTTTGCTTGAGTGATCCATCATCGATATGTTCATGTCTACTTGTTATATTCTGACATCAAGAAATAATTGCTTCTATATGCAATAAACATGCCTCATTGCTTCTTTTATACATAGGGTTGTTGGTTGTAAAAACCATCTGTTATCTTCTTGATTCATTTACTAGCCTTAGATCACTGATTAACAAGTTTATTTAGACTTTTTGTGATTTCATCTTGTTTAATAAACTCACAGTACTTGATATTGTTCATGACAGCCACTAGCTGATGCAGAAGGAGCTAGGAAACATAACATGATTGAGCTACTAAAGTCGTATGGTGGCCTTTCATATGTAAGTTCACACCTGGCTGCCCTGACACTCTCATGTGATTTGGAATTTATTCTTGATAGTTGATTCTTAATTTTATGATATAACTTTTGATACATGTTATGCTGTGCTATTCAGTTAAGATTGTATTCACCAAGACACTGTTCATCCTTTGGGAATTATATTCAAAGGATTATATGTCTTCATTATCCTTTTGGAATTAGGACCCACAATCCATTTTTTTTAGGAATATATTAGAGGTTATGCTAATACACATTCTTAAGGCGAGCTGTATGTTTTTTCTAAGTTTCAGAATTTTGTCAATCTTCTGCGCAGGGACAAAATGGAAGTCATTTTGAACCAAGGCCTGTGCCACCACCCCTTCCAAATAAGTGTGACTGGGAAATTGACCCTCTAGAGTTGGATTTCACAAACTCCCACTTAATAGGCAAGGTATTGGTTCGTTTGATTATAATTTTGTCAATTTAATGTTTCAATCTAACAAGTCGGGATTTAGATATGTTATTTCAAGTTCTAAACCAACAAGGACTTATTGATTATAACTATTTATGCTGATAGGGATCTTTTGGTGAGATTGTAAAAGCATGTTGGCGTGGAACACCTGTAGCTGTCAAACGTATACTTCCAAGTCTCTCAGATGACAAATTGGTGATGTGAGTTATATTATATCTGGTCAACTAGTAAAGTACTTCAAAACAATCTTTAGTTTACAGTGAGCTTTACTAAAAAAATGGATGAGTTTTCTTATTCTTGTTTGTGTTGCCAATTCAGTCAAGACTTCAGGCATGAGGTGAATTTGCTGGTCAAACTTCGCCATCCCAATATAGTGCAATTTCTGGGAGCTGTTACCGAAAAGAAACCGCTAATGCTAATAACTGAGTATCTACGAGGGGTAATTTATAAAAAAACATCTATCCAGTATAAGTTTAGAAATGAAAACAAAAGCAGAAACTACCATATTTGCGGTCCTATTATCTGAACACAAATATGTGAATGTAGGGTGATCTCCACCAGTGCCTAAAGGGAAAGGGTGCACTAAGCCCAGCAACAGCTGTAAGTTTTGCTTTAGACATTGCCAGGTACTTTTTATATTGTTTATAAAATACATCTTCTATCATATAGCGTGCTGTTTCTTTTTTTGTTTCCTTTTCATTCATTTTTATGTGTTTTTGCAGAGGCATGGCTTATCTTCACAATGAGCCTAATGTTATCATTCATAGAGACCTAAAACCAAGGTTTGTTTATTTACTATATTCAGAACTCAGAATACAAAGGTTACTGTTTTCTTTAATGTGTGCACTCATATTTATACGTGGTTATAATTCGGTTCTTTTTTCATGTTCCAGGAATGTTCTTTTAGTTAATTCAAATGCAGACCATTTAAAAGTTGGAGACTTTGGACTTAGCAAGCTTATTAGGGTTCAAAATTCTCACGACATTTACAAAATGACTGGCGAGACAGGCAGCTGTATGGTTTATATCCTATATTCTGTTTTCCATTAAATCACCATTTTGTTGAATTTTCCATATGATTGAATATGTGGTATTTTCATGGTATAAATACAGATCGATACATGGCTCCTGAAGTCTTCAAGCACCGTAAATATGATAAAAAGGTTGATGTGTTCTCTTTTGCAATGATATTATATGAGGTAATTCATGGTGGAATGAGTTTTGTGATATAAGGATAGAAAACATATAATTGACAGTTTGATAATGACTTTTTGAAATTCTTTTAGATGCTTGAAGGTGAGCCACCATTATCGGGTTATGAAGCTTATGAAGCAGCAAAATATGTGGCGGATGGACACAGGCCTGTATTTAGAGCAAAAGGTTACACTCCCGAACTGAAAGAGTAAGTGAGCTTTCAGTCAAATATCCAAAACACCCACATGATATATACTGATTCTGATGTGTTTGAATAATTTGGTAGGTTGACAGAGGAATGCTGGGCAGCAGATATGAATCGGAGACCGTCCTTTTTGGAGATTTTAAAGAGGCTTGAAAAAATCAAAGAAACATTACATCCAGATCACCATTGGCATATTTTTGCATGACCAATCATTGCTTGCCAGCTGGCAGTCATCAATCATCCCCAACACATCATTTTATGAACATATTCAAGTCCGACGAATCCTGACTTTGATAAAGATGAATGCAGTTTTAGAAAAATGAGTTCCCTTCTTTTTTCTTCAGGTGAGTATCAAGGAATTTCAAGAAATCTTGGATAGTTTATAATTCAAATAATGAAATGTTAATGTTAGTTGCAGCTTGGAAACACATTTTTCTTGCCTGCTTTGTTCTCTGACTTTTTATATGTTCTGTACATGCTAAATTTGTTACATTTCCTTTTTCTCTGAAAGATAGTGCTGCTAATGTGATAAATGATTTTGCTGTAACCATTTGTTATGAGGAACTATTCACCATTTTGTAAACCTATGCTGCTTTTGAATGTGTGCTAGTAATGGAGATGCTGGTTGTGGCGACTGGTGTCTTGTCATTGTGAATCTACAGACCAAACCATATGCATGTTTCACTTGTGACACACATAGGATGTTGTTTTGTTGAGACCCACTATGTTTATTTGACAAGCTCATGTCAGCATTTCTTTATGTTTGTGTGACCCTTGGTGACCTGGGATCAGTCACATTGACCTAGCACGAGCTAGCTCTTAATGTAAATAGTTTTTTTTGTAAAATAAGTTGATCGACCCAAGCACTACATCCTGATGCTTATATACCAATAATGTTGCCATCTAGTGGATGGGCCGATTAAAAGACCGAAAGAGTTAAAGATTCAACATCGTAGGATAATGCAACACCGTCTAATGACTCTAATGTGATGCTGGATATTACCCCGTAGTATTTTTTGCTTGTGATGCTGGATATTACATATTACATATAACTATAAACCATGGCCTACACAAAGGTCAACCAGTGACTTTTTAGCTACAGTTTTGTAATAACTGTCATGAAAATTTCAAGATTCTCAACTTAAATGAGCTTCTTCTTTTCAAAAAACGACTTCAGATGCCATACTTGTAAACCTGCCACTAACAAGCAAACACATAGCGAAAGAAAACTCAACATTGCCATTCTCGAGTTTGTCTTGCTGTTAAGTTGTTGCATTTCTTGTTCCCTGCAAGGCATACATGATACAACACCTGGTTACTCCTTTGACTCGTCACAACAATCGACTCTACAAAGTCAAAAGAACTACTTTAAAACGACCCATGAAAGACTGTTCATTGACCTTTCGCGGAGATAAAACATCTCTTCATGAATGGAAGTGATGGCATCTTCAAGCTTCTTTAACTCAAATTCCATAATCTGCAACACAAACAATAATGGGATTATATGATGTTGATCTTGAACATCTAGGGACCCTTTTCATTAATTTCTGTAGACTGGTAAAGTAATTTCATAAATGATCATCACTATCATATCATACGGGCCGTATGAGCTTCTTAGTGGTGTATATTGTCACATCTGTAAACCTTAGTAAATTATAAGGCCCCTATAACATCAAGTTGCGGTCTTCTAACACCTCATATGGTCTCAAACACCTAACATGGGCAGTATACATTACGAACACCTTATGAACACAAACACATAACCGATATAACATGTGAGTGATCTGTCTTTTCTCCACCCTTTCATAAATCACCCAAGATACTTACATCTATAGAATCTTTTTTCGCCACAGTCGACCAATCTTTAGCAGCCATACCAGACCTCCAGTCAAACTCGACCGAAAACTTGATCGCTGGACGATGATCAAGGGCGAAAAAGCAAGCCACGTAATCTCCACCCTCAACAGCCTGAAATGCAAACTGCCCTGATTGAACATGATCAGCATAGTGATACGAATTTCCATACACCGATGTCACCTGCATCAAATCATCACCAACGTCCAAACATCACATCTCCATATCAAAATTCTCAAAAAGATAACAAAAATTCAACCTAAATCCATGTAAAATGAAAGATAGCTGATGATAAACTCTAGTTGATGAGTTGGAGATTGTGTATCTGTGTTTGATGTACCCTCAAAGTGAGTTTGTGGGATTGAGGTAAAGGGTGTTCTTCATTGGGATTAACGATGGAATAGTGACCAACTGTCATGGAGTTGCTTTTGATGTCTTCTGATATGCATTTGGTTCGACCTGACTCGATATCGAAACGAACCGATTGGACGATGGTGGATAGAAGCCATGTGATTACAAGGGTAGAAAGCATGAGTTTTTGAAGCTCCATTGTTAAGATGTCTTTTGGTTTGAGTTGCAGTTTGTAGCTATATTCGATGCAAAAGAGAAAGAGAGAGAGAGAAGGATGGTGTCGTTTTGGTAGTAGTTGCTTTCAAGAATCACGACTTCGACTGAAACAAGAGCCCGTCTTTCATATATTTTCATAATAATATTTGTTGCAAGTTGTAACTTAACGATACAAACATTATCTTTGGATTAGAGGATGAGTCCGCGCACTAAATGCTGGTGTTGAAAATTGTAAGTTTCAGTTATAATGATTTGTGTATTACTATTCCTTTGCAAATGATGGCGGATCTTGGAGCAACTGGTAAGGTTGCTGCTTTGTGACCTTGAGATCATGGGTTCTAGCCGTGAAAACTGTCTCTTGCACAAAATTGTGCAAGGAAAGGTTGCGTACATCAGATCGCTTCGCGATCCGGCCCCTCCCCTGACCCTGCGCAAAGCAGGAGCTTCATGCAACGGGCACGTCTTTATTCCTCTGTAAATAGAAAGTGATTAAGAGGACACCCTTTTGATAATGCATGTTAAATAGGGGAGTCGTGTTCTCAAGTTGTCAGGTCCAACCCAACCTGAACCCGAAATTTTATTTACACAAACCCGAACTTGAAAATTAATATGAAATGCCAACCCGAACATGACACAAAAATTTATACGTTGACACAAACACGACCTGTTTGACCCCGAATTTTTAAAATTTTTATTTATTTTTCACATTTCTATTTTAACAAAAAATACCAATTAATATAAAACAATTATATTTTAGCTGCGAAATCTTATGCAGTTTCTATTTTAAGTTCTAAAATTTAAAATAAAACACATAAGAAATTTAATTTATGATTCAAAACATATACAAAAAGATTAAAAAAATTTTAAAAATGGGTCAAACGGGTCAACCCACAAACCCGTCTGGTTGAACCCGAACCCGACCTGTTTAGCTAAGCGGGTTCACGGGTTCAACCCGAATCTGACTCAAACTCTTTTATAGTAAACCCAAACCCATAAATTTCTTATTAGGTTCATGTCAGAAATTTACACCCTTATTGTTAAACATTTATGAGAACAGTAAACAACAAAAACAAACAACTTTCCATTTCTCAAACCTTAGTAGCAAAAAAATTCTTAGGTGGGGGAGCCACTAACATTTATGATTAGAAGTTTAACTAAATCAATAATCAATAATTTTGAATAGAAAGAAACTTCTTTAAAATCAAAGTGTGAAATGTAGACATATGTTGGCCCAAATAACCTTATATGTTCTTTAATTAATTTCTAAGGTAGACCCTTTTTTGTCATTTTACCATTTAAAGCAACGACAATAGGAATCATTTTATTGCTTTAATATTCTCTTACTTTGCACAAAACCAGTTTATTTAGGAACCTTAACTCAAGTTAGACTGCAATTTCTTATATTTAAATAGAACCAAACGCTATGGTTTAAAAATCATTAAATATCAAATTTGGAGTATGATTATTCATTTAATTCTACAACCATGTAAAACGAGTAAGTATTACTCGTGTATTATCATTTTTCTATTTTCTATTGTACTTAATTTCTTTGCTCAAGAAATATTAAATCGCAACTAAGATGTTAAATTGTTAAATAGACGAATTAGATTTTAGTAATCGAACTATGATCTACTGATTGATACAAAAACATACAAATAATTTAACCAATTAAACTCATAATTTTTTTGAGTATTAAAATTTATTTCACTAGTATAATTATCATAGATTTTTACTTAATTATTCTTATTTCACTTATAATCATCATTGTAAGTAAAATCAAGTTCAAGTTAAGTGCAAATCTATAGTTTTTATGTAAGTAATATTGTTGTTTGGTAACCAAAGTGAATGCTAGTAGTGTCACTGTTAAATTGGTTCAAATTTTCAGTATGAATAATTATTAGTTAATGATTCTTAATTTAAATTAGTAAAATTTAATTTACAAATTAATATTTTCAAAAGTTTTTGTTTAACTCAACTAGTACCAAACTCTTAAAAGTGAAATGATTTGAAGATGAATTAATTTTATATAGAACTCTTGACAATATACAATGTGATAGACTATTAAATT
>BJCN01124469.1:3986-15180 GCA_018326445.1 Flaveria brownii
AGGCTGTGGCAACTGAGTAACAACCTCAGGTAGACAAAGAAGCAGATAGACAAAACATGATAAACTACCTGAGTGTCATAGGCCTCTATCAGGCACCTACACTTCTTCCCTTGTCCTATAAGTACATAGAGTTTGAGTACCTCATGCAGCTTGAGCAACAAGTGATGAAAGAACAAAAAGCTACAAAGAGGAAGATGAGGGAAGAAGCTACCAAGTCAAGAGCCACCATCAAAGTAAGTCTGAAGAAGTCTGCTAATAGGTAGAAGATGGTGAGCTTCTTGAAGCTGTATGGGTTCTCTGGAAGACTTAGTCCAATGTCTCTATCCACCATGGATGAGCATATTAGAGTGATCAAGCAAAAGATTAAGAAGGGTGATCTTATAGACTTGCATTCTCCACCAAGTCAGGCAACACCTAAAGTAGAGGTCAAGGTTGAACCACAAGAGATAACATAACTTGGGCCTAGTGCAAGATCACAACCAACTTCATCTTCCGATCCACAACAGGGTCCTGATTCCTCTCCTTTTGTACGTGTGAAGGAAAAGGACCCAATTAAGGAAGACCAACAAGAATAACATGGTGCTGAAGGCTAGTTTCCTCAGTTAAAATCTGGAAAGAGGAAGAAAAGGATCACCATGAAAAGGGACAATAAGAAGAAGAAGACGTCCAATGCATCCACCTCTACACCTCAGGATGAGTCCGAGCATCCTGAAGTTACTCAAGAAGAGGCTACTCAAGCAAGTCCAACTAATATAGAGCCACTTGCTGCTAAGAGACCCATCTTGTCTTGGACCTTTACTACTAATCCTGACGGATTGTATGTCACTAGAGATCAAGGATGTCAATACATATATTTCTATCAAGATATACTTGACCCTTCTCTGTATGATCTCTATAAGATGAGGAGATACTATGAGAGTATGAGAGATCCTGACCAAATGATGAAGAAGGGAATAGTGATGATCCTAAAAGGACTGTCAATAAATGAAGATCAAAACTCAAGGATCTCTTCTGTTTTGGTAGCATCAGCCTAGGGAGAGTTTGTAAGGATTACACTTAGAGGCTGATGCAACCAAAAAGCTCTAAGCATGCACTACTAAAGTAAAGGAAGTTACTTCATAAGATTTTTATACAACTCAGTGAATTATGCCAAGTATAAAATCTTTTGAAGCCAAATGACCATATCTTCCGAAATCAAAGATGAAGTCTTCCGAAGCTTCAGAGACAAAGTCTTCCGAAGCTTCAGAGACAAAGTCCTCTGAAGCCAATGACTGATTTCTTTCAAAGACAGAGAATATATGCTTTCTCTGATCACCTTTTGATAAAAGCTGAACTACTTTCCGCCGCCATCTCTGATGACTCACCAACTTAGATGAGTTGGTGAAAGGGTCCATACTTTTGTCAACTGTAGATTAAGATCCTTAGTCTGTAAATTTTTACTTTTGTACTTTTATCCTTTTTGTAATATATTAGGATGTGAGCTATGGTGTGTCATAGTTACAAGTCAAAAGGCAATCTGCCTTTTGACTATACATTGATCTTGTTATCTAGATTAGTGTTTACAGCTGGATTTTAAAGTATAGCTAGCTATAGGATGTAGTATAAAGTATCTCAAGTACTTGTCTTTCTATTTATTCCTTGTAACACTTGTAATAGAACTTGAGAGCAATATATATCATTCTTGAAAACGAATATTATCTTGTTCTTGTTCTTGTTCTGTCTCATATCTACTTGTGTTCTTAGTATCATCAATATAAACCCGGTTTCCTGTTTTGATCTGTTAAGTGTTCTAAGTCTCTCTTCATTGTGAAATATTGCATTGACACCTTCAACTGTCCTGCACATTATGTACAAAATACTACAATATGAAACTGAAATAAAAAACATATTTGCATATTCTATAACAATAGATTTAATCAACAAGAAAGATTAAGTATCTATACAGAGGTGACTTGCTGGAATAGCAAGATGCCTTACAAGCTTAGTTTGATTTGCTTGACAAGCAAAACATTTTTGGACCAGTAGTTCTAACACCCATAGACGTCAAACAAGTTAGTTAAAATGAGTGTCTATGAAATAAAAGAAATGTAAAGAAAGAGATTATGTGATATAAGACACAAATTCTAATAAAAGGGTTTTTGTAAAATTTGAGTGTTGATTATGAGAAAATGTAGTCTACAATAATGGATGTCATAGCGCTATCATGATCATCGGCTTAAGAATATAATAAAGAGTTCAGATGAAACCTAGATTCCATCACCTTAAACTTATATGAAACACTTAAAAGTGACATCTGCATGAAATCCTTTAAGGGTTAAGATTGCCTAAAATATTAAAATTTAGTACCATAAAATATGATTGCTAAATATCTATATAGTCTTAAAAAGCCTAATCGTATGTGGTTTAATCGACTTAGTAAATAATGTGCGGTAAAAGTTTAATAGAATCAACTATTATGCCTTTCAAATCTTAATTAATTTTCAATTTACGGTTCGAGTATATGTAAAAGATACTCGTACATTTTAATATATAAATAATGTTCATCCACTAAGCACATATTCATTGTCTGATCGTTATACATACACAATGATCCTTACCGTCCGCAAGTGAAGGACGAATAAATACATGGTTCAGAGGTACCACACTTAAGTGTGATCAATAAATTGATGTATCTCGTAAATGATACGACAGTTTGCACTCCTTTTTTCTATTTGCTAAATTTTTGTTACTTTAGTTTTTTCTTATGTAGGTTTTTAACAAGGCAACGTAACTAATCTAGTTGAATCGGATAATTTTATAGGTCCTAAATTGCTGATTTCACATTATCCTAAAGTATGTTATTAATTATTGTATGATGCGCACTGCACTTTTTTTCTTAGCTATGGTTTTGTCCTATTGGGTTTTCCTAGCAAGGTTTTTGATGAGTCAGCTTCACCAGCGTATAGATGAATATGTTCATTTTTGCAACACTCGAGACATGGGAGTGTTCTATAAAGAAAAACATAAAGTCCTGGCTAGTTGCTTATGCTAATGTAGTATATGTATTAAAATCAGGTAGAGCTTAATCATGGAGACACAACAAGTTCATGGCAATCAAAACAAGTTTGATTACACTATACGAAAACAACACATCATGCCTCACATAAATATAGAAGACTACATCAAAGATCAAGCAAGCTGCTTTCATAGAAGATTGAAGTCCGAAGACAAAAATATACATGTTTAGTTAAAGTAGCGTATTATACACATTGTACTTTTTTTCCTTAACTATGTTTTCTATGTCTGGTTTTCTTAGTAAATGTTTAATGAGACAGCATAACTGATCATGTAGTGTTAGTTAATTTAGGTCTTGAAGAATCAAGCCTACATTATTTGGTAATATAATGTTAATTGTGTATAATGAGTGGAATATATATGAGGGAGAGTGTTATACATATTAAAGCTAATACAAACATTATCCCCCTATGAGGATTAAAGAAATGTTTATTACTTTTTAGTTTCTAGTTCATGTATCACTATATATGTATGTTTCATATTTGAAAATTAAATATTAATATTAATAATATTTTCTCTCCCACTATATCTCTTGTTCATAACAATTTATTTATTTATTGTGTAGTTGTAACTAAACAAATTAGAAATGGATCTAGAAATCGAACTATAATATAGACGAAAATAAAGTTTTTATTAAACACAAAAAATGTTAATCGATTTAATATCAAACTCTCACTTACATATGTAACTCACCTAGGAAAGAATGTGTAAGCACTTTGATGGGTAATTCGCACTCTACACACACTTCTTTCCTTGTGTTTGTTTCCCTTAGCATTGGCTTAACGAACTGGCTTGCCAAGTTGATGAGTTAACTAATCTTGGTTGGCTGGTTTTTCTAGTGATTCAACAAAATTGTTCAAATGAGATGTGACATAATTTTCTTCTAAATATTCTTTGTCGTAGTTTGTCCATTAGCCAATTTCTTTTGTTAGATTCTTATGCTCGAAGGATTGAAATTCATGCAAGTCCTTGTCAGTTTTGGAATGGTATGTTGAGTCTTTAAGAGCAAGTTCCTCGTTTGCAATCAGTAAAGACTAAATCTTTGAGAGTTCAATTAATCCTAATCAGTGAGTTTGTCATTAATGATCTTCTGAAGTGGTCTTTAGTGGTCTCTAAAGTATGAGTTAACATGTCTTTGAACTTAAGTTAAAAAAAACACTTACTTTTGATTTCTTTCTTCAATACTTCTAGATTCGCTTTTTTTTCTAGTGTAGGGATTACAAGATATATTCTAACAATCTTTCCCGCTTTAACTGTGCCAAAAAACCAGAGAATGAAAAATGTGTAGTGATAGTCAAGCCATCAACAAGATCACCATTAAATATTGATTCCTATATCCCGGTTAAGTGATTTGTTAGATTAACTGCATGGCTCAATAATGTGTTGGAAATTTTTAGGTGTGTGAATGAATGTCTCAGAAAATAATGGTAAACACTTTATCCATATTGGTGTGGGAACAAAGTGAGATGTAGTTTATAAGGAGATGCCTTACCCTCTACTGTATCTTTATGACATATTTTGCCACAAGTCTTACCCGCACACAGGGGGGTTGCAAAAACGGGTTGTCAGTTGGATTTTCATTGTAGTCGTGCATGCCCGCACGTCCCGCAAACACAAATGCAGCTCCGAAAACCCAAGCCCGCGCGAGATAATTTTTTTGAATTCAGTTGAGACTAGTAAATGATGCATCAAATAATATAGAATGATTGTTTTGAATGATCATTATTATTTTCATTTTTAACTGCACTAATGACCATCATTATTCAGCATTAATAATCATCATTATGTATCAATAATGCTCATAATTCGGTTACGGATGTATGGCTATATAAATCGAATCAAGTGCAGAAGTTTAGACAAAGCAACGAATCCTTTCTCTCTTGATATTTTCTCTCTGCTACAACAGCTTCATTTACATTTCATGCAAACCCGACGTACCCTGGGAACAGACCACGAATCTGTGAATTTCGTCAAACACAAGCTCGGTTCACGCTTCACTGTTTTTCTGTTTTCATGTTTCTTTTTTAGATCGTGGTTGTGCTTCGGCCTTCATATTAGTATAGTTTTTCTAATATACTTAAACAGATTTCTTATTAATTATTCCTGTATCATTTATGTTTTAGAATGGAATCCTCCCAACCTTTGAACACTATTGTTTCTGTGGTCATGACTTTTGTTGTCGTTGTCACGACTACTTTGTTTGCACCACTGCCTAATGCAGTCACATCGCATGCTAAGAAACCGGAAAAATTCACCGGTGTGAATTTCAAACAATGGCAACAAAAAGATGTTCTTTAATCTGACCACGTTGAACCTAGCAAGGTTCTTGACTGAAATGTTCCCCATGTTGAAGGGGAAATGGATGCTCAATCATTGAGCACGGTTTAAGCTTCGAATCATTCAGATTTCTTGTGCCGAAACTACGATTTGAATGGTATAGTGGATGCAATGTACAGTGTCTATTGCAAAGCCAAAACAGCCAAACAATTACGGGAGTATTTGGACCCCAAATATAAAACAGAAGATGTTGGTACTAAGAAGTTCATGGTGGCTACATTCTTGGACTTTTGAAATGAAAGACTCTAAAATTATTATGAGCCAAGTCCAAGAATTGCAAGTTATTCTTCAAGAAATTCACGCGGAAAGAATGAAACTCAGCGAGACATTCCAAGTTGCTGCTATGATTGAAAAGCTACCACCAAGCTTGGTTGATTTCAAAAACTATATCAAGCATAAAAGAAAAGAAATGACCATTGAAGATCTGTTTGTTCATCTCCACATTGAAGAAGATAACAAAGTTGCTTTGAAAAGGATTGATGGTCCAGCAACAGCAAAAGCCAATGTTGTTGAACATGGCCAATCATCAAAAGGAAACAAGAGCAGTGGGAAGGGTGGAAGAAAAAAATCATAGGAAAGGCTCCAACCTTGGTCCTAACAGGAGAGTTGGGAAGAAGAAGTTCAATAGAACATGTTACAACTGTGGAAAGCAAGGCCATAGGGCCAATAAATGCAAGCTTCCAAAGAAAGAAAATGCTTGACAAGTGAACATGGTTCATGAGGTTAAAAACCATGTTGCCATGGTCAGGGACCTCTCGATTTTGGTCACTGAAGTTAACACGGTTGGCCAAATTAACAAGGATTGGTGGATTGATACTGGGGCTACCCATCATGTGTGCTTTGCAAAAGTCTCTTTAGCACCTTCAAGAAGGTGACTAATGGTGAAAAGGTTTTTATGGGAAATTCCGCCATGACCGAAATCAAAGGGGAGGGGAATGTGGTTTTGAAGATGACTTCTGGAAAGGAACTTACTTTGTCTAATGTGTTGTATGTTATAGAAATTTGTAAGAACCTTGTGTCGGGATGGCAATTGAACAAGTTTTAGTTCAAAATGGTGCTTGAGTCGGATAAGGTCATGTTGACCAAAAATAGTTTGTATGTTGGCAAAGGCAATGCCCCTAATAACATGTTTAAATTGAATGTAATGGTCGTGAATGGAATGAATGAAAACGCTACTTGTTTTGCTTGCTTGAGTCTTCTAATGTTTGGCATGGTGGACTAGGTTATGTTAATTTTAATTCCATTCGTCGTTTGATTAAACTTAGCTACATACCAACATTCAATATCTACTCAAATAATAAATATGAAACTTGCATTTAAGCAAAACAAACGAGATCATCATGCAAAAAGGTTAAACCAATCACTGAACCCCTCGAGATGATCCAGAATGATGTGTGTGATCTAAAAGAAATTGCTACTCGTGGTGGGAACAAGTATTTCATCATGTTCATTGATGATAGTACCAGGTATTGCTATGTGTACTTACTTAAGAGTAAGGACGAGACTATTGATAAGTTTATCTTATTCAAAGCTGAAGTTGAGAATCAACTATATCGGAAAAATAAAATCATAAGGAGAGACCGAGGAGGTGAATATGTTCACCTTTTATTGATGTATGTGCAAAAGATGGAATCATACATGAACTCACGCCTCCTTACTCCCCTTAATCAAATGGCATAGCGGAATGCAAAAATCGGTCTTTGAAAGAAATGATGAATACCATGATGATAAGTCATGGGATAAGCCAAAACATTTAGGGGGAGCAATCTTATCGGCAAATTAAGTCTTGAACATGATACATAATAAGATGATGTAATGTCACATGAATTTACACGTGATATAAACCATCATTTAGATACTTGCGAGTGTAGGGTTTCCTAGCCAAGGTGGTAGTGACACCATTGAAGCGTCTACTAATAGGACCCAAAACAGTAGATTGTGTATTTATAGGATACACCCATCCTGGTGGTGCATTTCGCTTTCTTGCACATGATTCCAAGAATCCTGGAATATGAAACGACACCATAATAGAATCTAAGGATGCATCATGATTTGAGCATGTGTTCCCATGCTTGGGTAAAGGTGAACCAAGTTTTTCAAAACCGGTTGAGGAAATTGTTCCAGAGGATGAGGTTTAAAATAATGAACCTTGAAAACAATTGGAGACATAGAAAGTTAAAATCCAAAGAAGTAAACGACAAAGGACTAAAAAATCCTTCGGCCCTGATATTCTTACGTATATGGTAGAAGAGGAACCACAAACATATCAACAAGCGGTAAATACCTCAGATGGACCTCAGTGGAGGGAGGCTATAAAAGGTGAGGTAGACTATATCTTACAAATCACACTTGGGAACTAGTGAATCTTCCTTAAGGATGTGAACCATTAGGATCTCCTGGATCCCATTGATAAGTACAAGGCAAGGTTGGTGATCAACGGATATAAACAACGAGAAGGTTTAGATTGCTTTGATACATATTTTCCAGTTACCCGAATAACCTCAATCAGGTTGGTACTTACCATTACCGCCATTAGAAATTTGGAAGTTCACCAAATGGATGTCTAAACAGCTTTCTTGAATGGAAATCTAGAGGAAGAGATTTACATGGAACAACCTAAAGGCTTCATAGCCACCCGGAAAGAAAAGAAAGTGAGTAAACTTGTAAAATCCTTGTATGGATTGAATCAAGCTCCAAAACGATGGAACCAAAAGTTTGATTAAGTCATGATTGATGTTGGGTTCAAAATCAATAACGTGATGCAGGATCGGTGAATGAGTTCAATGTAACTATTTCACAAGGTTGGAGAGACTTGGAACACTTAACAGATCAAATAAGGAACCAGATTAAAGTGAAACCATGAACACAAGTAAAGAACACAACAATAACACAAGTATATGGTTTTGAATAATGATGTATATTGCTCTCAAGTGCTTTTACAAAGTGTTACAAAATTCGGTTCTAATAACAAGTACCTGAGATACTTCATAATACATCCTACAGCCGGCCATACTTTGAAGCCCAGCTGAAAACACTAATCTAGACAAAAAGATCAATGTAGAGTCAAAAAGCAAATTGTCTTTTGACTAGTGATTTTAACATGCCATAGCTCACATCCTTATCTAATACAAAAATGATAAAAGTACAAAGATAGAAAGTTATAGACAAAAGACCGTATTCTACTGTTTGAAAAAAGTATGGACTTTTCACCAACTAATGCAAGTTGGCGAGTCTTCAGAGATGGTAGCGGAAACGTGTTTCAACTTTTGTCAAAAGTATGCTAGAGAAGACATGCCTTCTCTGTTTTCAGAAGAAATCAATCTTGGCTTCAGAAGACTTTGTCTTTGAAGCTTTCGAAGACTTAATCTTTGGCTTTGGAAGAATTTGTCTTTTGCCTTCAGAAGACTTGATACTTGGTGAAATTCACTGAGTTATATCAAATCTTCTGGGACAACTTTCCTTTACTTCACATGTGCATGCCGAGAGTTCTTTGGTTGCGTCAGCCTCTAAGTATAATCCTTACATATGACAAATGTGTATATGTGAAGGACACATCAGATAGATATGTCATTCTATGTCTATATGTAGATGATAGGCTCATTGCAGGAAGTGATGACAAAATCATAACGTCTACGAAGAACATGCTAAAAACAATATTTGACATGAAAGACAAAGATTTGCAGATGTGATTCTGGGAGTTAAAATCACACGAACCCAACATCGACTTGTTTTAAGTCAATCACACTATATGACAAAATTCTTGAGAAGTTTAATGCAAATGAATCTAATGTAGCTAGAACTCCCGTTGACATAAGCAAACATCTAGCTAAGAATACAGGTGAACCTGTTAACCAGTTGGAGTAATCAAGAATTATCGAAAGCTTAATATATCTTATGAGTTGTACTAGACCAGGCTTAACATATGCTGTAAGCAAGCTAAGTAGATACACGAGAAACCCAAGTTCAATTCATTGGAGCAGTATAACTCGGATGCTTCGATACTTAATATATACTCGCGAATACGGGCTGCATCATAACAGATATCCAGCAGTTATCATAGGATTTCGTGATGCAAATTGGATTTCTGACATGAATGATTCCAAAGCAACAAGTGGGTATGTATTTACACTCGGAGGTGAACCTATATCATGGAAACCATCAAAACAAACAGTTATTGCTAGATCCACGATGGAATTATAATACATTTCTTTATATAAAGCGGGTGAAGAGGTAGAGTGGCTATCTCAATTTGTTGAGTATATACCAAGATGGCCTAAGCTGACATCGGCTATTTGTATACATTGTGATAGCCAATTGGCAATTTGCAGAGCTCATAGCACAATGTATAATGTTAAGAATAGACATTTTAGACGTAGACATAATACAATACAACAACTAATCTCTACATGAATATCATTGTTGAATACGTGAAGTTAAAGGAAAATATCATGGATCCGCTAACAAAAGTCCTAAGTAGAGAGTTAGACAGACGTCGAATGGGAATGAGACTGAAGCCCTTTAAAAATTAAAATTCATATGAAGTAAACCTAACTCAAAAGACCGGAGATCCTAATAATTAAGTTCAGTAGGAAGACCTAATTGTATGAATTAGTGAGGTTATTATGGGGAGGATAACCCTGCCTATTTAAAGGGGAGTTTATTACAAAGCTTAGTAAACTTCCTAGTCCATTCCTAAAAGTGACAAGTATGAGGCTAAGCCTGTGGCTTTTAATGATTTGACGAAGGAAACCATACATAGTGAATCACCTATGTGAGAGAGAAGTGGGGTCGCTTCGAAGGGTATTGTTGGGGCACAATACTTAATGGATCTCGCAGAACTAGGCTCATGTTCATGACCATAACGAACATAACTATGAGGACTTGACTTTTTCATGGAAAGTATTAGTGTATTGTCGTCTACAAAAAGAGCAGATGACTTCAAATACATCACCGTCTACTCAGAGCTAGTGGGCTAAGTGCACTTCATGAGCGAAGGTTCAAAGGGTAACACCTACCTATTTTAAGCAAAACTCAACTACTGAATTTAATTGAAATAATGTTGTTCCTGAGATCGACCTTCATTCACGTGGGAGATTGTTGGAAATTTTAGGGTGTGTGAATGAATGAATCAAAAAATTATGGTAAACACTTTGTCCCACATTGGTGTAGTAACAAAGTAAGACGTTGTTAAGGAGATGTCTTACCACTCTAGTGTATCTTTATGATATATTTTTCCACAACTCCTACCTACGCAACGGGGATGCAAAAACGGGTTTTTAGTTGGATTTTAATCAAACTCGTGCATGCCTGCATGTCCCGCGGACACGAATGCATCTCCGAAAACTACCCAGGCCCGCGTGACTAGTTTTTTTGAATTTGGTTTTGAGACTAGTAACTGATACATTAAATAATAATAATATGTAACAGCCCCTCCTCGATCCCAAGGTGAGTTAAGGACTTATGCTAAATATTTAAGTAGGTGTTTGTCTAAGTCACGTGCCTGAACAGTGCCCATGCGCCTGGAAAGTGCCCATGCACCCAAGTCCTGGGCGTCCCGGCAGTGTTCATGCGCCCTAACAGTTGTCATGCGCCTAAGTCCCAAGCTTCCCAATAAGGGTCATGAGCCTGAACAGTTATCATACGCCTAAAAATTTTACATATGTAATTGTATGATTATTATTGATATTAAAAATTTTCTTTCAACCTCTAAACGAATACAAATAATTATGTGTATATATACATACACATTCACGATTCAAACACAAACATATATATATATATATATATATATATATATATATAT
>BJCN01124472.1:0-12029 GCA_018326445.1 Flaveria brownii
TACCTTAATCAACAGTCTTTTTCACTTGATAGAGGTTGATTCTCGTGATGGGTTGTTCTAATTTGGTTCAGAGAAAATAATAGACTGCATTTTGAAGTTACCCTCTTGGGATTTGTAGTGTTTCAGTGAGTGATCAAGAAGATTATCGTTAGTTCAAAGAATACAATTGGCAAGTCCAAATGGCTTTATTGCCTTCTAGATCATCGAAAGGGGCGTGTGCTGAAGCAAATAATGCAATTCAAGTAGCCATGTGTCTGGTGGATGGGTGTGCAGCAGACCTTAGTGACTGCAGAAAGTACTACCAACGCCATAAGGTTTGTGAAATACATGCCAAGAGTCCACAGGTTTCCATTAATGGCCAAAAGCTACGATTTTGCCATCAATGTAGCTGGTATCACTTGTTGATTTCCTATTTTCTTGCTTCAAATTTGGTTTTAGTTACTATCTTATAGAAGGATTTTGTAATTTATCATAGGTTTCATTTGTTAGAGGAATTTGATGTGGGAAAAAGAAGCTGCAGAAAGCGTCTTGATGGCCATAATAGACGAAGAAGAAAGCCTCGACCGATTCTTGTTCCCCCTAACCATGGTTTGGTTTTTATATGTTTGTATTGTTAGATACTTAGATGATAAATAAAAATGGTGCACCATTTTGTTAATTAGTTTTGGGTCATTACTTTTTAGGAACCAATATGTTGCAGTCTGCTGGTCAGCAGGTGCAAGTGCAACCAACCATGGCTCGCACCGACCCTTTATGGAGTGGGGTAATTGAGGCTCCAACTTGGGTGGACCATTCGAACTATGCTCCCTCTCTTCTGTCATCTTCGGTTGCACCACCACAGGCATCTACTTCAACCCTGAGTCATGCGGTGCACCCCTCATCTGATTCTGGTTCGGTCTCTGTAACAGCAAGTCCATTGGATCAAGGAATTGGTTATGTTGGTTTGGAAAATGATTGTGATGTGGGTTGGGTTGATATGACTGATATGGATCCACATCATCATGCATCTTTTGATCATGAAGATCCTCAAACACATCCTCTTGATAGGCAATATTAGTAACCATATGTTTGCCATTGTATGCCATAGTGTTTTTAGTTCAAACAATGTTCAGTTTAGAGTGTTATTAGCAAGTGACCAACTTTATTGGAAAGTAGCTCCTAAAGATGTAAGTTTATCCTTTCCTTAAATTATCTATTCTATTGTTTTTTATTAACCTAATATATATTATAGTAATGGCTTGCGAGTCAAATCATGAACGGTATATGAAGCTTGAACTCAAATTCATGTGTTTAAGTAAGCTCTCAAGTTAGGCTCGATTTCATATATTCTTGGATCTACTAGGGCTTGGTTATGGTAGGCTCGCTTCAAGCTTCTAAACGATAAAATATCAAGCAACTCACAAAGTCACAATTCCTAGGGCCATCCATATCACAACTGAGATAACCCTAGGCGTTGGCACTACTGCTTGGAATCATTCTTCTTTTTGAGAACTCATTAAACTTGCCACATAAAATAGGGCGGAGTCGTCCTGCACCTCCACCACCACCCGCTCCCATTGAAATCGTAGTGGCGGTGTTCCAAGTGATGATTTTGGCCATGACAGCCTCCTTGAGCTGATCACCTTCACCACTCTGTCCTCCATATGCCCACACATGGTTTCATTGTAAAAGCATATAGTAACTAAAGAGGGAATCCACAAACTTACTTGCAAGTTGGGATTGGAATATTATATATTTCAAATAGGATTAACTTAGTACCCAAAATTAGTATGCGAGCTCAAAATATCAAAACATTATGTTACTAAAACTATAAGTATAAAGGTTACTAATGTTTAGAAGAGTAGCATGGTCTTAAGGGGGAAAAGGGACAATTTTGTCTCAATATCATCTATCTTTATTCATCATATAGTAAACAAGCAACATCACATACTTCAAACTTGTGTCCTTAACAATACTTTTTGATGGTTAATTAGTGTGTATTACCATTAAAAGATTTAAGGTTTAAATCCTCCAAAAAAAAAAGAGTTGTGATGTAATTATTCAACAAAATCTACAAATTGTTGTAGAAAGCAACATACTTTTAACTTATGATACTCTAGAAACTTGTTACATCACCTACCATGGAATATTTCATATCGTATTCTTTAAGAAAACTTATATACTACTATTACGCTTGTATGAATAAAATAATCATGCAAGAAAAAAAATAACGCATCAAGGAAAGAATTTGAACCCAAACGATATCATCAACTCATGGGAAATAAAATAATAACAGTATAATATATATGCAATTTAACTTTAAACTTCTCAACATAAACATAACTTTTGTCACAAAACACCATAATATTTATTTAAAAGTAACTGCCCACGGCATTATCAAAGTATGCTTCAACATTTTACATACTAAAACCTAGAGACTATTAATCGCTCTATTACCTTATAGCAACCATACATGGCCATATATATTCTTTTCATATCTGTATATCTTTTTTTTTCAGAAGAGTAAGATGGTAATTTAATTTTACATGGGCAAACAACCAAAATGTATAATATAATCAACTGCTGGGAAAATGAAGTTGGTTCATGTTGAGAGGTGAATGAGATTGCCCATCTGGAATAAACCTGCAATTTTTTATTACATTTTTTTAATAAAACCCAACATTATGGTCATAATAATGTTTATATAAGTAGTTTAGAAACTAAAAACTACAAAGTTAAAGGGTAACCAAAAAGAATTTACTAATACCTTTGGATTACATGATCAGATGAATCCAACCCTGAATTTTCATCGGCCTCACTCGAAAGCTCATGCATCTTGATTATGAAATATATCACACACAGTTAAATATATTAATAAAATGCAAACAAATCTATTTGTAACATTTTATGTTATAAAATTCAAGAAAATGCATGCTCACTTTTTTCTGAAGAATGCTATTTTCCTCTTGCAAAGTTTTATGCTGCATACACACAGAAAGTAAATTGATTTTCTTTTTTCATTACAATCGTAGTGCAAACTACCAAAATATATAGAAAATTCATCATTCCAAAGATAAAAAGACATGAAAATGATAATAAAATAGTTTTTTGAGACTAGTGTGCTTATACGTGTGTCATTATAAGTTTGAGACTCACATTTCTCTTCAATAAACTTACTTGCTCCGATAAAAGGCGCCACTGTCCAAATTCATTAATCAAATCTTTATTAGGATTTAAAGAAGAACAAATATTATGATTTTAATCAACAATAACAACAACAATATAATATATAGTTACATATATACCTTTTTAGAGCGCACACGATCTACCCCGACCTTCAGTTGGCGCTCGAGTTGTTTTAGTTCTTTCATCCCTAATGTCGAGATATCTTCTCCGGACAAATGTCTCAAAACAAAAAACAAATCACCGTAATATTGTTAATTTATATGTTATTAACTTTTTATTAATAGTGTAGTAATAGTAGAATTACTTAACATGGTGAACTTTGTTCATTGTTAGTAATAATCTTTGCTAAATTATTAATACCTATGTTTTGCTTCCAACGTGTCAATTGCTTTCTTCATCTCATCCATTTCATTCTTCCATACCTGCACCAGATCAAATTCTTTCTTTGAGAAAGAGCAATATTTATTATTAAAACTAAACTTTAAACTTAAATTGATCGCTATGTTTCACCTACTGTTGAATTTCATATCGTCGTTATTTTTGCATTTTACTATTAAGATCGTTAAAAATTTGAGATTTGTGATTTTTTAGTAAGTTAAACAATTAAAAACGATAGCTTTGTATGCATTTAAGGATATATCCCTGGTTATATTTGCGTTTTACTTGGGTTCATTTCATTCCTTAATTAGTAAACACATGTAGTGTTGTATTGACAAATGTAAAACATATATACACTAACTAAAATATGATTCTATATATAGGTACCCTTTTTCATTTCTGTACCTCCTGAAAGTATTATATTATTAAACTGTGATAGATATATATATACCTCAATAGTTCTAACTCCATGAGTGTTCATCTTATGAAGACCCTTTTCATTTCTGTACCGCCTGATCGTCCTATCCATGCTACAACAACAATATGTCATCAACAAAGTATCATCATAAGCGCGTGCACACATGCACATATATATGTGTAAATATTTATAGAAAGAGAGAGGTTGATAAGTACTCATGGCTAGAGAACTGATAAGCTTTCCCAGTAGAGGAGAAGACGAGAAGCGCGACCTCGGCATCACAGAGAATAGAGAGTTCAATGGCTTTCTTGAACAAACCATCTCTTCTCTTAGAGAAGGTGACTTGCCTGTTTGTTGGGTTTTCTATTCTCTTTAGCTCTACTTTCCCCCTTCCCATTTTTCTGCTTAATATTAGCTTTGTCTATCTTCAATATATATATATATATATATATATGGACGCGTTAAGTAAGTATCTGATTTTAATTTTTTAAGTAAATAAATGTATAAACACTCGTAATTAACTAGTGCTCACCTTAGGGCGAAAAGAGAGAGGGTTATATGGTTACATAATCATTTTATTTATCACAACTAACACAATATGTTTATAGTCTATGCGGTTCTACTTCTTTATTCATAATGCTTTAATAGGTAATCTAGCTAATAATCTAAATCCTGAACAAAAACAGATTAAGTTTTAGCAAGTTAACAATATTTATAATTAGTACATCTTAACTGAAAGAATTTAGCTTATCACATCAACAAAATCTTAGATGCGTCTGTTACAAAGTTTTTGATATTTCTCAAAGAGTTAGTTAAATTCAATTTTTTTCGTTAAGTTTTCACAAAAATAACTATGTTCCTGCATGAGTTTAACAACATAAACCTCAGTCTAAAAATAATTTGTTTCAATTTTATTTATATAGTTTTATCATTTGAATGTAAATTATAGTTAAATAAAAACAACTAATGATGTTTTTTCAGATACATTAATAGTTTTATTTTTTTAAAAGAAGATGATTATTTATTTCAAAACTTAGCGAGCAAAATGAAATTTAAATGTTTGTTAAATGAACACACTCTGAAAAGTTATAAAAGAGCACTTCGATCTGTAGAAAAATAAAATAGTATATATGTGAAGTTTGTGAACATGTTAAATTACATAATAATATTTATGTAATTAGTGGACTACTATGAGTATATTAACTTACAAAAAGTATGTAGTTACTAATATATATACCTGCTTGATGATGTAACTGATTATGTAAATTAGATTAATGTATTTATATGAGGTTAAAGCTGTTTATAAAAAAATTATCCGAGGGTTAATATTGACATGACTCGAGTGTTCCTTTTTCTTCCATCACACCTTTTCTTGTGTGGAAAATGCCATTTTGACATGATTAATTTAATTTGGCACTAGCTAAATTAAATCAGTGGCTTCATGTGCTTCATTTTTATCAAAAAATCGTACGATTGATTCTAACCAAATGTCTCAGTTCTCATCATTTGCTCTGTTTGTTTTAATAGCTTCATATTTTATGTGAAAATTTATGTGCATGATGTAACAAAAAATAATAATACAACTATGGATTACATGTAAATAAGCGAGTGAAGGTAAAGGTAACTAGCCAGTGAAGGTGAAAATAAGCTCATTATAGTTGTTGATGCTATGATTTTAAATACACCTTACCTCCTCGATGACTCGATCTGATTTAATGGTTTATAACTGAGAACATGTAATAAACTTGCTTGTATATTATTAATCATCATCAAGTTTTACAAATGAAAGGTTGTGCAGTTTTTATAGATGGTGAAGAGGTGTGTCCCCCATGGCACCATTTTGGTGGTGTGAGTTGTGTGACAAAGGTAACCGTCACCACCTATGGTTATATGTAATAATACAAAATAATTACTAAACTTAGGATAAACACTAGAAATTACTTCCAACATGGCTTATATTATTTTGAATGTATCACCCAGTTATCATACAGTTAGAATGTATACATAGACATATATACGCTAGATATTCATACCCTCTATAAGTGTACGTACATTAATTAATGTCTCTACCGCTTATTGTATATATCGATGTGTTATATACTTATATGGTCTAAATATTTGTTTTCCAACAGTACATGCTAAGTTATATGGGGATCGATGTAAGATAAAGTGATAACGGAAAACAAATAGATGTTGTTTTGTAGACCAAAAATTAAGGGGACATAATTGCAGCTTATCTTGGAGCATAAGATGCTGATGTGGGTCATAAACAAACAGTTACACGACACGTGTCACCAGCAAATGAAGTTAAAAACCTAGGAATATCCGAAAGGATAATGATATGACGGATGGTGTACAATACATTATACATCCTGCTACATGGGAACACCTCCTCCCATGATCAAGAACATCTCCAGTACTAGGTTGATTTCACACACTTTAAATGTACAAACGTGTCTAAATTTCTTTTGTTGGATGGGCCCATGTGTTCCCCACGTGTCCATCTCTCATTTGTTCCTTTATTGAGTAGCCAATAGCAGCCTTCATAGGTTTTAGTAAAACTCCAACCACTATTGGCTTTACATAACATAAAGCTTAAGGGATTAGAAGTGGAGGTTATTTCTTTGTTTGACAATGGATCTCATCTGGTCAGAAACTTTATCTTTATGGTCTTACTCCAACCACGTCGTCAATCTTACCTCATACATTATGGTCGGACCACCGTATAGTATTTTACGTATCCTCATAATCTCTTTTTTTTCCTTTTTCTTTTAAAATGTCTCTCTCATTATTTCTTCTCAAAATGTTTCTATTTGCGGGCGTCCGGCCGTAGAGTACGGGCGCTCACCCGCAGAGTACGGACACTGTTTGCTTAGGTACACGTGTCTCTTTATGACTGGTTCTGTTGTACAAAGTGTTCGCGTCTGTTTGTAGAGGCGTCCGCGCCCGCGTCTTGTCCGGATGGGACATTTTAAGAAGAAATTTATTCAACAAAAAAGTTTACATCAAAGACATACGTGGTTCATACATTGTTTAGTACTTTAGTTACACACATCATGTAAGGTTGGCTCGCTCGTTTGGATCGCTTAATTAACCTTAGCTTTTAACATTGTATAGCTTGGTTAAAAATATTTCAACTTTTGAAGTCCAGATTATTAATTTTTTATTATTATCGAGTCTTATTCACATCAAGGCATATTCTATTTTCTAAGTTAAAGCAATTAACCAAGCTAAACCGAGCAAAAACATAATCGAGACTGAGCACACGAAGCCAATTTCTTTTAAACCAAGCCAAACTGAGAGGAGATGAGCTGAAGCTCGCATGGTTTAGCTTGACTTGGCTAGTGAACAAACCTACACGTAATGTCTCCCACCACACCACCGTACCCCCTACTACATCTAAAACTTTTGTTTTTTATTAAAAAAAACAATGTTTTTTTTCTCAAACTTCCATGAGGGTACCCGCAAGGTTGGCGGCTGTGTACCTGAACGGGTACCCGCCTACCCGAGTAGGTACCCGAGGATGCCCTCTCCTCCCTTACAAATATAGCATGAATGATAATTATGAGGTTAAAAAGATTTGTTGTTTGAAAAAAATTATTTTACCTCGTTTAATGGTCCAAATCATTATTTTTTTGGGATTATTTGGATTTTAATAATATTAACTTCCATTTATTAGGAGCGATTAATTTTAACACAAGAAATGTTTACAAACACTGTTAATTTTGAACTTATTTTTCTTTAACGATCCATTACTGACTGAGAGTCAACAATCGTTAGTTTTTTTGATGAAATATTACCAACTTTAAGCTTACTTTCAACTTTGTTGTTGTCCAATCTGTATCAGGTCCGTTTTCCAGTGTTTAATCTCCGTCATTATCTGAAATCTAGCTCCAACGAGTCAGGTACTTCGGATAAATATGTGGAAGTTGATAGGTTTCATGGTGCGGAAGTTTTAAATTGACGGACTTGATGGTAGATTTCAATTATACGTTTAGTGTTTTGGGCACGTAAGCAGTCCACGCCATAAAAAAAATAACGGGGTTAGCTCTCTGTTAGTAGAGATCGTTAAAGGAATATAAACTCAAAGTTAAGAGTGGCCGTAAACATTTTCTGAGTTGGAATTAGTCCCGGCCAATAAATGAAAGTTGAGATTATTAAAATTTAATAACCTATTTTTTTATAATATCTTTTCTAGATTTCTAACTAATATAACTTTTTATATTGCATGTTATTTCTTATGTATATAATGACAAAATTAGAATGATAAATTGCATGTAAAGTATAATTAGTGAAAGAAACAGGGAAAAGATAAGTAAGATTGAATATATTACCAAACAAGACGGAGACACGTCAAGCATAACTTTTTGAAAATAAATAAAAAGATGGCGAAAGTGGGCCACTAACGTAAGAATAAATTACTGATTAGTGATTACATTAACATGAAAGGGTAAATAACGTTATTCCAAACACGATTAATTTAGTTGGTGGACCTTGACGTTAATGCCTTAATGGTGGGCCCTTTGACTTTAGACACCCCAATAGGTTGAACCCAGTCAATAAGAAAGAGGCACGAAACCGGTTCGAAAAATGGTTTTATCATTTATCAAAACCGGTTAGGTAACGTTCCGAATTGTAGGGTTGGATCAGTTTCCAAGTATATAGGTAGAATCCTATTAAATCCAAACTCAACCGTATAATATTTTGTTAAATCGTCACTTGAGAATCGGTTCCAAGCTCAAACTGGTTTGATTTTTGTTAACCAAACTTAAACCGGTTTACAACAAAAACCCAGTTTGCGCACCTTTACTCGGATATTTTTTTCTACGGTCCGAGCTATCAACCATCTAGAGATATTTGCCTTCAAAATCGTCATTACACTTACTTTATTATATTCTAACTAGCTTTAGTAAACCTGTGTAATATATGGGTTGAATAAATAAAATATTAAATTGAATAAAAATTATCAATTATAAAATGATAGACTAAAACATGATATGATTGAAATTATGTATAAGTAATAGTTATAAGTAATAAAATAATAATATGATCCTTTTAATTTTTTTTTATTCTTTCAAAGATAAATTAAACATTTTGTTTTAAAACAACATTATTTATTTAAAAAAAATTCCTTACTATAAATCCCTATTTTAATTATTTTTGTTTTATTAAAAAAATACTTTAAAAACTAATTTTAAAATATTACGTAAAAATAATTTTATTTTTTAGAAAAAAAATCTTTTTAGAAAAAACTATCTATTAAATACTAATTATAATGTAAAAATAAATAGATAATATTATTAGTAATTAATATGATTATTTAATAGGAGAGAGAAGCGAGAAAAATTTGATTAGAATGAATGTAATGCTGACACGTGGCATTAGATGATTCTACAAAATGACATGTGTCAACCATAGTTACTCTTTTATTAGAGTAGTGAGATTAAATGTTTTTTCTTTTTTATTTTCATCTAATTTGCATTGTCTCTATCACGTATGCTCACATTTTAACAAGTTATGATGGGATAAATGGCAAATAAATAGTTATTATCTTTTAGACATGATAACGACATCCTTAACTTTATATCTCACTTTTCCTTCAACTATTAAGTAAAAGGCTTAATGTTTCTAGGTTGAGATGGGTCTATAAACATGTGTTATTAGAATAACTAATGATAAATAGAAAAAAGTAGTTATGGAGAGCAAGTGAAAACAAAATTAAAAGTTTGAGAACTAATAAAAAAATTACGTTGGCATAAATTTGATTTATTATGATTCGTACTTTAGTTTTGATAGGTCGCACCTATTTTTGGGTTTTTTATCTTTAATTATTTACTTTTAATTCAAATACTATTATATATTTTATAATTTAACCCTTGTTATTTTTTTACCTTCAACATTAATTCTATATCTTTAAAATTGAGAAGATGTCAGATCAGTTGAGAAATAGTGCTATAGTTCCTTTATATAATAAGAAAGGGGATTATCAAGTTTGCACAAACTACAATGGAAATAAAGCTCCTGAGTCACACTATGAAACTTTAGGAAAGAGTTATCGACTCGAGACTTAAAAGATAAACGAAGATAATGATAAATCAATTTGGATTTATGCATGGGCGCTCTATAACGGAAGTCATACACATCATAAGGAGAGTAATGGAGAAATATAGAGAAAAGAAGAGGGATCTACATATAGTCTTCGTCGACCTGGAAAAAGCCTATGATAGAGTGTCACGAAAACTCATTTGGGAAAGTCTACGGGGTAGAAAGATGCCAGAGAGATATATTACGTTAGTCAATGATATGTATCAAGGGGCGAAAACGTGTGTGTGTGCGCCGGTGGGTGACACGGATTTCTTTTCGGTGAAAGTGGGTCTCCACCAAGGATCAGCAGTGAATCCATTTCTTTTTATGGTAGTTTTTGATGAGTTGTCCAAGTCTATACAGGGGCCAATTCCATGGTGCGTGTTATTTGCTGATAACATTATAGTAATAGCAATGAATAAAAGAATGCTTAATGATAGGTTAAAAGAGTGGAGAATGGTATTAGAGCGCAAATGCTTGAGGATAAGTCGCTCTAAAATGGAATACATGTATTGTAACTTTAGTGGTGCGAACGAACACGACACCCAAATTAGTATTCAGGATCTGGTGGTTCCACAAACGAGTAGATTCAAGTATCTTGGCTCGTATGTCAAGGAGAACGGAGAGATTCACATTGATGTAGTCCACCGTGTTCAGGCAGGATTGTGCAAATGGAGAGCAATGTCGGGGATTTTGTGTGACAAGAGGTTCCCAACAAAACTAAAGGGGAAGTTCTATAGAGTAGCAGTAATACCTGCTATGTTATACGGAACAGATTGTTGGGCCATGAATAAGTCACAAGGATGGCAGATGGAGGTCGCAAAGATTAGAATGTTGAGGTAAATGTGCGGGCACACAAGGATGGATCGGATAAGGAACGACGTGTTCAGACAGATATTAGGGGTGACATGCATCACTACAAATTTCGGGAGGGGAGATTGAGATGGTTTGGACACGTGAAGAGGAGACAGATGACATCACCAATTAGAACTGTAGATAACATTGTTTTAGATGATAGGAGCGGTAGAGGAATACCAAAGTCGACGTGGGAGGAGTTGATTAGGCGGGACTTGTTAGAGTTGCACATCTCCGAGCACATGATCGAGGATATGAAAGACTGGAGGCGTAGAATTAAGGTTAAGGACTGTTAGTGGGAATTGGTTGAGATGGTGCATGTTTGTGACATAGGTAGACTCTCATTTTCCTTTATATGTGAAGTGCTGAAACAAGATTAAGAATGAGGCTTTTAAGGGAATTATAGAGCAGAGTAATTATGAGTGTTGTTATTGAAATTGTGTTTTTTATTTTAAGAATTTGTCTGCATTCTGTTCATTGCCTGAGATGTGTAGGTGTATACGTCGTTATGTTTTGCTAAACTATTATTTGAGATATACAAAATGTGCTTGTAGTGGGATATACTGGTATGTTGTTGTTGTTGTTTAGTTTCCTATACTTTTCATGTTTTATAATTTTTTTGTTTTACGGTTCGGTCTAAATTTTACGAATTAATACGCCGCAATATTTTCACGTCTATTTTTCAACATTTAACGACACCATTATAATGCACGGGTCCTAGATAATCTTAGTTATTGTTTTTAATGTTTTGCGTTTCAAGTGCGTGATTTAAAGTTTTTACGTCTACTGTTCGTTTTGTTTTATTTGTTTGCTTCATTTTCTTTTTAATACGATCCTTTTTGTTGTTGGTGGGCCCTGATGGTGATGTAACATTGGTGCTATTTGATACGTTATTACACCCCTCGCCGCAACTTACTTGGGGTACTTAATACTAGTTCCTTTCTTGTGACATTCGTCACTTTCAGGTCCGTTAAGTAACTTAAAAGTTCATTAACTGTTCTTGTGCATTTATTATTTTGCGTAATTTATTCGTCTTTCGAATCGAATCTTTTCGTACCTGTTTCGTGTTAACCCCAATATTATTAATAATATAAAATTCTTTAACATTATATAAATGATAATATATATA
>BJCN01124513.1:0-10736 GCA_018326445.1 Flaveria brownii
TGAAAGTTTTTGTTTAGTTCCAACCAATAACATCTGTAACTACACACAACAAGATATAACACATAGAAACTCCAGTTTTCATCCCCGACACTCCATTATTGTGTCGGAATGTGCATAGCATATGTAACACCCCGTTTTCTTATGTTTTTTTTTCATTTGTAAAGTTTTGGGTTAAAGATGTGACATACATGAGGTAAACCTGAGGGACAAAGGGGTCAGAATTGTGATTATCCTAATTGTATCCGAATTTGCGTAGCATATGTAACACTCCCTTTTCTTATGTTATATTCCATTTATGATCTTGACTTGTTTTGAATCGAAAGGAGGAGCCGCCATTGTTGAGCTTGCTAAGGGTTTTTTTACAAGCATGTATGATGGTGATGTAGTAACGGAAGCAATCAAATGGCTCAAGAACAATTGTTAATCAAATACGATAAATCGAACCAAAAGGTTCAAAGAACACAAGTTCTTTGATTAAAATTCAATCAATAAAACTAATTCTTCTAATAACATACTTAAATACAATCCTCTTGATTCCTACATACTAGCAAACCAAATACTTCAAAACTAAACAAGATAAAGAGATAACTAAGAAACTTAAATAAATAGAAGACAAGAAAATTCAAATAAATAATAGATAACTCTAACAGGTCACAACCGGATGCACGTTCATTAATTAAACCTCGATGCTCCTGCATCAGATGCCGGTTTACGTGAAAGCATGGTTTCGTGCAAAAGGGCACATGAAAGTATGGTTTTGCTCGAAAGTTATCTTTCACATGAAAGTAATATGCGGAAGACATGATGCGAAAGTCTGCTATGCGAATATCCATGCAAAAGTGGTCTTACGTGAAAGACCCCTAATTTTCGCCTATGTGTTCACATGAAAGCCCTCTAGCTTCCGCTCGAGTGATTGCATGAAAGTCTCTGACCTTTAGAAGGGAAGTTGCACGAAAGGCTAAGACTTTCATGTGCAAGTCCATACGAAACTTCGCACTTTTAAGTCACCTTATATCATGCGAAAGTTGACCCAATTCACTTGTGAACCTTGTTTAGATTGTTAAGTAATCCAAGCGTTTTGCAATAGTCAAGATCATCTATTTTATAGGATACAATACCTACTTTCCCCGGGTGAGTTCTAAAACCTCCTTTTTACCTACTTTGAGGTGTCATTCATACTTAGTAAAGGATTTTATAAGAATGAATGTATGTCTCCAAAATCAATTAAAATGTATTAAAAACTATGAATGAGGACGATGTTAATTGCAGGGGCTTAATGGAAAAAGGAAGAGTGTTGTTTTAATAAGTCGATATATTGTCGAAATCTGCTAGTCCTATGGATACAACTGTGTTTCTTCTATGGAAAAAGGAAGAGTAATGTTTTAATAAGTCAATATGTTCTATCTTTTGCAGGTCAAATGGGTAAAAAAATAAAATGACAATAAGGAAGTGTTGTGAGCACATAGGGATTTGGGTAGAGGAAGCCTCAAAAAACGAAGACCCGATATGGGTCCTTCTATGGATATAATGGTATGAGGCGGTGCTTTTGTTACTTGCGAACGATTGTACAAACATGTTATGGAATGATAACGATCATTCATGAGGTTCTCACAACCTCAATACCGTGTTTGCAAATCTAGACCTTAAAATGTTTGGCTTACCTTATGAATTATAATGTATGTTCAAGGCATGTTTATCATAGATGTTGATATGCATATACTAGGTTTTCATGTTATGATTTTGTTATGATGTAAATGTTATGCTCATGTAAACAAAAAATCCCCCTTCCAATGTTTTATGTAAGGTAGAACTTACTAGCCGTAGCTGACGTAACTGACTTTTAGTATGCACATTAGGTTAGAGTGTAGGTTTGCTTCAATGGTTTGTGAAGGCATGATTGGCACGAACGTGAAGGCTTCCCTTTGTGTAAACTTGCACCCATCGTTTATGTTTTGTTTTGAATCTTTATCTTAATGTTAGGATTATGTGATTGATTTTGATGTTATGCTCGTTATGCGGGAATATTGCCAATTGCTTATTAAATGAAATTACAGTTTTAATAATTATGTTGCAAATGTGTAAATTTGACTTTTAAGACCCCCGGGTTTGGGGCGTTTTAGCATAGTTCTCAGTGTTTGGAGTTTTGGTTTCGTGATCTAGTGTCCGGTACTATAAAATCATTCAAGTCCCAAGTATACGCTTTGGATATGTATACTAGTGTACGTATTTTAATCTAGGCCCGAACCCTAAGTCAGAGAAGAAGAGAGTGTAAGTAAACGTAAGTGATTTATATGCACATCCTAGATGTTTGATAAAATGACTTTGCCATGATTGACCGATTTGAATCAGTAAACACTATGTATCCAGAGAAAAAAAAGGATCAAATTTTATGATCTGATAATGAATCAACTCGGTAGACCGCGGTGGCAAATACATTCGACTCTAGACAAACAATCTACTCCTAACACTTTTAACTTGGCTGTCAGGGCCATACATTTTGTAGTAAAAAATATTTGTTACACTCGTAACATTGTAACTATGTAAATCATCTATAAAGCTTAATATGTAATACCTGTTATCGCGTACCATATATATGCTTATTTCCATAACTTAATAGAGCTGTCGTGGCTCGCTGAGGCGACCATTCCAGTAACAGATGACTGTGTCAAAGCAGCAATTATGTCGTCATGAGCTGGAACCGTCATGCTCTTGTTTTCAGCCATGTTCCATAGCTCCAATGACTAGTCATGCATTCAAAGAATTACCAGGGAAAAAATGGTGGTTAATGTTTGATATTACTTCAGGTGATAAAAAAACATGTCGAGTAAAGAACTCAAATATTAGCCATAAGCCCATAAAATAACAGGAAATGTTATTTACTCGTACTTACACATGGCAATCATCAAATGAGTGAGAAAATGGGCCGTTTTTCTCACTAAATGAATGGTTGTTACGTGTAAGTAAGAGGATATAGCATTGCCATAAAATAACGGTAATGTTGGTAATCCTACTATCACTTCCAGAGAGACGTATCCAGGTCTCCCTATCAATATAAATTAGAGTTCTATAAATGGTCAGGGATTGGGTGATGGGTCAAAACGGGTAACTTTTATCCAACTTTTTGATGAATAATTAGTCTGTCGATTAATAAAATATATATAATTTCAAAAACAATTAAACATTTTAATCTAGCAGATTTATGTACTAAACAAACACACTATTGGCGACTTTTAACATGTTTCCTTTTAAGTTATTTTTCTTATTTTACCCATTTGATTGGTTAGAAATAATACATACCTGAGTTCGAACCATTAATAGTCAAAGTAGAAAGTGAAATTACAAGAACAAGTTTTTAAGTTGAGAGAGGCACACAAGATGGAAAGATAGATAATTTACAACTGTAAAAGAGTGGTGATGAATGCAATAACGTATTTAAAAATATTTAACAAAACCAGCTACTTACCCGCGTTCCACCAATCACTAAAAGAGCAGAATAATTTGGATGGAAAACACAAGAATAGAACTGGTTTCCATTGGAATTGAGCTCATGAATGCACTCCCCGGAACCCACTGACCACACTTTCACACTGTCTTCGCTTACAGAAGCCAGATATTCCCCATTCAAGTCCCAACACAAGTAATTAACATTTCCCATATGTTCCTGCAAACCCGTTAAGGGGTTAAAAATCGTATCCAAATTATATATATCCTAGAACTATAAATTAGAGGAGGCAATGTGGGCCAGGAAGGGTTGACCCACAAACACATTTTAACTGTTTTCTTAGATATTGTAAAGCAGTAATCTGTTAGTTATTATAGAGGAAATCATATTTTTAAAGCAGTAATCTGTTAGTTATTATAGAGGAAATCATATCTATGCAATAATAATAAAAATCTTTGAGTAAATTTGATTTTGAAGATCGTGTGCATCAACAGATAGATTGTTTGACTTGTTCCCGTCATAGCTATATTTTGACTTGGCATCTAACCCGTTAAACACAACCAAAATTGACACATTCATAATTAAGTGGGTCAAAAAAACCACCTTCATATAAAACCATGCACAATCTTAATCTTGGAACATATACCTGGAAGGAATGAGTTTGTCTATCGGTTTCAACATCAAAAATGGACACGAGTTTCTCTGATGCAGCTGCCAATAATTGTCCACTTACAGGCTGAAATCTCACTTGTGCACTACCACCCTGCTACAAAACATTAATTATACTTGGATGTAAACTTTGACTCTGAAAACTTGGAGTTTAAAAGATACGAGGAAAACCAAAAACGCGACCCTAAATGAACTCGTGAAACAACCTTAGAAACACGAGTGCATTGGAACGGGTTGATATTCCAGTAGCGAATTTCATTGTCACTATCACAGAAGCAAAAGAGATCCGTCTTCTTGGGATGGAAATCTAGGGACATAATATGTGTAGGGTGTGTAGCATGTGCATGCAGACAATAGCTTGGCTGAAACAGATATTGTAACGCATTAGTAAAACCACAACAAGTACATGTGGCAATTTCAATCTGTTTCAAATACGCATGGGTTGATTTAGGTTATGTTTCAAGTTTAATATGTCAGGTGGGTCAATTAATAAAAAAAAGCTTAAAATGAAACGAGTCCAAAGTAGCACAAAGTGTATTTTTAATGCGTCAAGTCTCCTAAAAACACTTTACTTAAAAAACAGATTCTTACAGAATAATGTAATTTGACACACTGAGTTCTACAAACGAATAATAATTAAGAACAATAACTGCTTTGGGTCAACCTGACAAGACCCATTTCACCCAGGGTCAAACCTGATATCACCCATTTAGATATGTACAAGAGTTGCACGTTTTGACCTGTTACCCAACTGAAAATATACAACTCCAATATAAATTTGGAAATAGTATACAAAGATAGAAATCATACATTAGCGGCATCCCATATCCGCAATGATTGATCAAGGGAAGCAGTTCCAAACTGGGTTGAATTTGGTCTGAACCGAATATCAGTAATTAAGAATTGATGTTCTTCAGGAGTGCTCTCAGTTTGTAAGGTATCCATATTCCACAGAACTGCCTGAATATAGCAACTAATGATTAAACTTCACTTAATGTCTAATATTTACGACACATGTCCTAATAGAACAGCAACAAGGCGACAACAGTTGTAGCATAAAACAAAGGACAGGACACACAAATGATCAACTAATGCCAAAAAAACATGTGCTTCCAATGTAAAAAAAAAACTAGTCAAAATAAAGGAGGTGGTAATTACGACTCCATATGTTTTATCTCTCACGGGTCAAATGGGTAAAATAAAGAAACGAGAACAAGGAAATGGGTCGACCCAATATGTTTTATCTTTAATCAGCCTGACATGACCATTTTGTCACCTCTATGAATTATATTGCAGTTTACCTTTTTGTCATGCCCAGCACTAGCAAGAAGCTTCCCATCTGAAGAAAAATGACAGCACAAGACCTTCTTTCTTGTTCGAATACAACCAACTTCCCCAAAAGAAAAACCTGTTATAAAGAATTTAGCTATGAACTCACATGATTAGAAATTTCTATTCCTATGTCAAATGAGATGATTTGATACCTTTAGAAGGCTCGGTCTTGTGGTCAGTGCGTGTCTGCTTCACGGCACCATAAACTTCTCTTTCATCTCCTCCTTCTTGTTGCAGAAAAGATTCCACATTATCATCCAGAGAAACATCCCCAAAATGATCAATGTCATCCTAAATGGTTTATTTCCCAAGATTAAGATTATTTTTGTAAGTAAAATGTTTCCTAATTATGATTGGCATATTCTTCATATACTAGAAAAGTAAAAACGAACAAAGAAGTGTTCGCAAGTCAACCCAACCGCCCCAACGGCCCAACCAGTTTTTGACAAGCCTACCAGCCGGTTAGTGGACGATGCAAGCCCACCGGTGCCCTCTGAACCATACATCATCATGCTTTTTGGTACAGAGTTCAAATGCTGCATACTGCTAGCCGTGTTTATTCCATCACCAGGTGTATATGTTGATGCTGGGGAGCTTGGTGATGGAGCAACAGTATTCCCTGTACCAGTACTGTTTGCCGGCCCAGAAGAAGAATGCTGTTTTCTTTTTCTGTTACTCTGCTTAAAAAATGAAAATCATCAAGAAAACATAAAACAGATAATATCATATCAAATAAATTGTGCAGCTAGGATTTATCTACAAGCACAACCTGTTGCTGCAACTGATCCTGCTGTTGAGATGTTGATTGTGGCATCTTCGTCTGTTATATAAATATTCCATGTTTACTAATTATCAACACAGTATTAACTGAAGCATGTATATTAAGATTGTGAGTAATATAGATCATAAAAGGAAAATCTTAACCTTGGGTGAATTTGTTTGACCAGGGGAGCCTATGGGTCCTTCATTTCTTGTGGCTTGACCATCTTTCATACTTAGATTGCCTCTAGGTAATCCACCAAGCCCATAATTTGGTGAAGCTCCAAGATTTCCTTGGGCCTGGGCATGGACCTGGTCATGTGTCAAGGCCTGTTGCTGCTGTGATGCTAAATACAATTGATTTTGATTCTGCATGTTGGGCTTTTGTACTTGCAAACTAATATTGGGGCGTAAATTGTCAATTCCCTGTGAAGTACATTTATACCAATCATCAAAGTTTACCTTCAAAATCAAATTATAAAATAAGATACAAGATTAAAAAACCATGATGACTCACAGTTAGAGGCCAACCCTTTAATGGAAGGCCAGTAACACCTTGATTTAATCCTGAAAGGATGGAGATGGAAAAATAAAAATTCATTTACATCATCTAACGATTTAAATTTTCATGCTGTTCATTGTTGTTTGTTTACAAAAAAGACCACCGAGAATTAAGTAGTAACATTAGAATAAATGTCTTAACAGGTCAATACAGGTCCATGCTAAAACCAATAATTTTTTTAGCAAAGTCAAAATAGGCCAATAGGCTTGGGTTTACCTGCTAACACTATTTTGTGCAATATATAAAATAAATAATTATAGATGAAGAATGTGTTGATTATGAGTTCACATAAAAAAATATTAAAATAATAATATTATAGATCTTTGAATAACAACTTTGGGGGTCATATGCATTAAAATTAGTTTGTGGGAGACTAGCGACCCATTGGACCTGTTCTTGTTTTAGCTTGTTTTTCTATCTGACCCATTTGAGCTAAAAACAAAACCGTGCTCAACCCTTTCATTAGTAAATAGATGGAATTTGCCACATGACCACATCCAGTTATAAGTTTCTGTAGAACTGTACATCCTGATGGATTTGAATAACCAATTATTTTGTAGTAATTTCTAAGTGCGTGCAGAAAGATTACCAGCACCACCAAGTCCAGACTTTGACTGCAAAATTGCCTGTCCATAAATTGATGAAGGATTTGTAGGCAAGGATTTCTGTGTATTGTCCAAGTTAACTTCTTGTTTGATTTCCTATGATTTGTAGAATCTCATGAGCCAAAAAAATAACAAACAGAATGAGCAAAATGTATAAATATTATCCAGAAAGCATTAGAAATATACCGTATTCAGCTGAGGCCTCCCTTGAATTTGCTGCAAAGTTGAAGACACATTCGAAGTATTTCTAGCTATCAACAGGCTGAATCAACAATAAAATAAAGAGTAACATTAAGACCCAACCAATCTATGCAAGTATAATAAAATAAATTGAAATACAGGATAGAAAATCATCATTGATTACTGATAATATACCCTTGATGATTATTGGCTGACTTCAAAAGAGTTTCTGAAACCATGGATTGAGAATTTTTCATGGATTCCTCTTGCATTTTCACACCTAGTGTACTAACAGATGGCTTTCCCATCATTCCATCTGTATTCATAGCATTTAGAGTGCTGCTAAGTGGCAGATGATTAGGATCCCTCCTTTGTAAGTGAATATTTCTTTGCTGCATTAAATGCATCTGCTGCATTTGCATCTGCTGTTGATGCTCTTTCGCTTTCATTTGTTGTGTCTGCCATTGATTTCAAAAGAAAAGAACAAAAATAAACTACAAATTAAGGGTAAAACAACACAAGTGACTGTTGACAATATAAAAATTAAGACCAACAAAATTCAAAGATAGGTAAAAGAAACCCCGATATATGATGCAGCAGCCTCAGAATGCTTCTCATTGGTCCTTGCGATAAATATATCCCAGAAGACAGACCACCATTCCAAGAGAAATCCACCAGGAGCATCAATAGCTGTGAAATAAATTCGCAAATAATATGATACATTTTTAATTGCATGCATCATGTATAAGCAAATAAACCAATTTAGGAGACTATCAAACATATTGACATAATGTAGATGTATATTGGATGGATGTATTTAACAACGAGAACGACATACCTACAGGATCTGTAGCAACTTTTCCTTCAGCCATGAAAGCTTTTGCAGATGTGTGCATCTTCCGTTTCAGCAAATAATCGTGGATGTAAACATCCAGCCTAGCAAAAACGAATATGAAAGAAGCTAAATCAAAATAAGAATTACCATATATTGACAAAAACTATAACTCCTTACCCCAAATATGGTATATTTCTATCATGTACATGAACAAACAAAATTCTTTTAAATAATGAGGAGTGAGTATTCGTGAAGTTTTCTTTAACCTTTTGATCACATTTCATCAAAATTGTTAGTGAAGCCTGCGTGCAATGTGTTTTAACATATGACATCCGATCCATGTCACAATTACAATAGTAATAATGCTACCATCCAAAAGAAGATAGCTAAAATTTGACCTTCCAAACAAATTATAGGTTTTCAAATTCGTAATTAGTAAGATACCATTGATTTTTGGAAGGTCTTAATACTTATGAATATGAATAAGTAAAAGCATAGGGAAGAAATGAAAATAAGAACATGTCCCTCAAGAAAGCATAAGTATTAAACAATCAAAAGAACATAATATAAATAAAAACTTCAGATTCTACGAACTTAGGATCACGAAAGTAAGCTGTATATAACGTAGAATTGAGTTTATTTTAGTAGAATGAACAAAATATTTACTGTTATGATCAACGAAACCAATTCATAGTGTTTAATAACAAAACTCACTATTAAATATTCATGTGTGACAGTATGAGTAACAGTAAAAATATAAATAACCAAAAAGACAAAAACTAAGCGATCCATACATCTTATCAGCTTCCCAGTTCTGCGCCATGATTGATTCAGAACCCCCGATTATAAAGACGAATCAATATTCTTCCTTCTGATAATCTCTACAAATTCACAAAGAAATAGATCAAATCGTATCAATTCTGAATTACAATCAAAATAACAAGTATAACATTATCATAACTGATTCTATATGTTTCCATATCGTACCATACCAGTAGTCCAGTAGAACAAACCCTGCATTGCACGAAATCACGATTCACGAACCACGATATGCAACTCACTTAAACCCTAATTACCAAATCAACAACGCAAAATCAGCTAAATTCAACGAAAACGAATCACCAACACTCAAATCACAAACATTAACACACGAAATCCCGTACTCTCTGCTACTAAAACAGTGAAATACGTCCGAATTACGACACGTAACTTTCTTTTTCCAACTCAATGTTCTTCAACGTTTCTTGAAATTCCGAAAACGCAGATGAAGTGAATTGAACTTCAATCGGTGACTGCAATTGCCTACAATTTAGCAGAAAGAATACGATCAAGAATCAAGATCAACACGAGAGCAAATTGATCACAAAATCGATGAAAATATAGCGAAATTTAGTGAAGATTCAAGTTAATTGTTTAATATAGACGATAACAACACATCAATTTGGACCTGAGAAAGTGGTTTTAAAAGGAGAAGAAAATGTGTCCATACCAAAAAGCGCGAGGACGACGGAACCCGAAGCTGAAGTTTGGTAAAGCATTTATTATTTATATAACATAGGTTAATATTAGTTTTAGTAAACCCGTGTATTACAGGGTTTGAACAAATAAAATATTAAATAAAATAAAAATTATTAATTATAAAACGATATACTAAAACATGATATCATTTGAATTACGTATAAGTAATAACTATAAATAAAAAACAATAATATAAACTTTTTAATTTTTTTCAAAGATAAATTAAACATTTTGTTTCAAAATAATGTTTAAAAACTTTTTATTTTAAAAAATGTCCTTACTATAACTCCCTATTTTAATTATTTTTATTTTATAAAAAAATTACTTTAGAAAACCAATTTAAAATATTAGGTTAAAATAGTTTTATTTTATAGAAAAAATTATTTTTATAAAAAACTATTTATAGAGAAATAACATTAATAAAAAGATCTCTTTCTTAATTTATTAAAAATTTAATTATAATGTAAGAATAAATAATATTATTAGTCATTAATGTAGTTATTTAATAGGAGGGAGAAACGAAAAAAAATTGATGAGCATGAATGTGGTGTTGACACGTGTCACTCACATTTACCCTTTTATTAGAGTACGAAGATATTATAATAATAATAATAATCAAAAGTTTTAAGATAACATGCATCTATGTAGAAAAAAATTATGCCGTAGTGACCAAGTTTCTATACGTATTTGTTAATTTCTACATGAATTGTAGGTTGGATAAAAAGATATGATCATGTTTCTATTAATTTTATTTTCAGGTGAGGTGTGATGTGAGATAAGTTAAATAGATGGCTTGTTTAGGGGGCAGAAGACAAAACCTGAGAATTGTGAAGT
>BJCN01124532.1:0-11325 GCA_018326445.1 Flaveria brownii
GAAAGATTTGAAGGGGCATGTCCTTAAACCACTAGAAAGGCCCTGCACAGAGCCCCTTGACTGAACATTCCGACCCCTCCTTGTAGGAGCCATTCGCGTATGTTAACTGCCACTTGAGATAGAAAAAAACACATAAACGTTACACCGAACTCGAGATGAGTTGTGAGTGGTAGAATACCGATGAAACCCTATACAAGCGGAAGGAGGGCAGCAACCGCGGGTTGCCCACCCTCTAGATGGTACCCCACATGACCCCTCACACCATGGCCGTTCGTTAAAGATTAGCAACCCAACAATACGATGAAGGATTAATAGGGTCGAATTTGAATTTCAAGATCAAATCACCTTAACCAATACCCACTTCACAAGATTACTAAAAAAAGACAAGTTTTCTCAAACCTTCACTTCATAGGGGCATTTAGTCGAACACCTTGTGTGCAATCATCCAAGCTGGAAGAACGATTGTGTAGCAGCGATTGTGAAAACCATTACCTCAATTCGAAGCTTTGTGAAGCTGTTACAGTGCAACAATGGCGCAAAGCAAGATAAAGCAATCGGAATCGACCTCGGTCGAAGCTTTGTGAAGCTGTTACAGTGCAACAATGGCGCAAACCTTCACGAGTGAAGAAGACGACTTGATTACTTCACAGTTCACACAGCGATTCAAACCTCAAGAACACACATCAACCTTCCTCTAATGTCGACCACTAACCAGAATACGAAGGTTCGAATGTGATGTTAGTGATGAAATAATCGAAAGCGAGACTTCGTCAGATCATCACAGAATCTTGAATGCGTGAAATTAGTGAATTAAAGGTTTATATTTGGAAGAAGAAGGATGTAAGGATGAAATTGTAGGAGTATTAAAAAGAAGGGGTTTGTGAAATGGAAATTGGTTGCGGTGGTGGATGGCGGAGGAAGGCCGCCGGAGGATGCGGAGGCGTTGGCGGAGGGAAGGAGGGGTTTGTGAAATGGAAATTGGTTGCGGTTGCGGTGGTGGATTACTTTACTAACTTTTTTGCATTTACTAAGAGTGTGTAATCTAACAGATTTCAATTAGCGTAGTAACTTAAATCCTACATGATTAAAAGTGTTAATGTGAAGAATGTGCTTCCAACACGAGCCTTGAATGCCTTCTGCAAGTTTATTTTGTGGTCAATGCTTAGCAAATTGTTATCTCAATATCAGTATATCACTATGATAGTAGAGACAGAAAAAGAAGATACCTGAATCCTAGGCTCCGTGACTTGTTTTTGGATAAGTTTGTTTAGTTGTTTAGTTTGCTACGAATATGTGGTAATTCTCTGTATTATTTATTTGCCTGTCTAAATGCTAATGGTTAAGGGTATACAAACACATTAGCAATGAATTAAACAACTAACCCTCTAATTCTAAATACTGAAGCCATTTTGATACAGTTTTTGTTTCTTTCTTTTGCATATCATAAGACAAAACAGACATGAAGTAGGGAACCATTCCTTTGGCTGGTTATCTCGTCAAATTCTTTCGGCTTAATGGCATATTAGCCTTGTTTGCTCTCTTTATACAGGAGGGGTTTGGATGATATTATTATATTGATTCAGTGTACAGCAAACTCTAGGTATCTCCTTAAAAAATATCTTGTTGGTTTAGATTTATTTTTTAGTCTGCCTATGATGGATGACTGGTGTTCGTATCTTTTGAGAATTGAGACTAGTGGTTATTGTTTCTATTTTGAAGGAGGAAATGCCTCGCAAAGTAACATACGGAGTCGATTTCGATGACAACTATGATATTTATGATGATTACTATGAGGACAATTATGATTATAATTATGGCAAAGGCGTAGATGATCATGACTCTGGTAATTGATTTTTTAGCTGCAATATTTTCTTGAATTTTTTAATGGTCATGTGATTCCACTTTACCTTTTCATCCCCTTTTATATGAGGCATACAAGAGAAACTTGATTCACTTACTATTTAAGTGACCTTTGTTTAATCACATTTGCAATGCTTTTGATATATTTGTAATCTTACAGTGACTGAGTTTTGAATGTTGTTTCCACTTATAGGGTTCTTATTTTTTTATCAAACACTTAGCATTTGTTAATCAAGTGTAACTGGCTCTTTATCCCGTGTATATTCATTTTTATCTTGTTAAAAAAACGTTTTTATGTTGTTTGACCACAATACCTTTTTTATAGCTTGGGACTCTCTTGAAGTAAAACACGAAATCAAACAAGAAACTATTAGGCGAAATGTTTGGCGCTGCCCCATATGTACATTTGATAATGAGGATTACATGTCCTCATGTGATATATGTGGTGTTCTTCGCAACCCTTTGATCAGAAGTAATAACAATGGCCAATCAAGTACAGGTATGCATATGCATGTGTAATATTTTTCATGCTTTCATAGTTGAATCATCTTACAAAGTAAACCCCTAAATTTAGAAAGAGAAAGTAGAAAGAAATGTATACTATGTAACGAGTAAAACCCAAGTACAACACTTGGCCTGATATCTATAGATCAATAGAAGTCAACAAAATACTTGTTGTAGTAAAAGTCAACAAGAGTAGGTAATTGTTATAAGATAAAATGGTTATTGTGGTTAACTGCTATAGTAGAAACTTTGATTTGACATATTATTAACAAACTATAATGATTTGGTTTTATAACTCACTATGGGTTGTCAACTACTTAATATCTGACAAATTGAATATCTTATTGTTGACATTTTCGTCTAATATATGAGCCACTATGTGCTGAAGAATAATTTGAAATAGAGGGAGCTTACATACCTTTGGAATTAGGACCTTTTTAATTTTAGGTGTCCGCTTCATAGATTAGATTTTTTTTAATGCAGTTGGTGGCATGTGCACGAACTCTGGAGCATCGGTGATGGCAAAGTCTCTTTTTGCATCATTGGCAAACTTTCAACCACAGAAAGATACTTCTTCAACAAAAGACAACAAATTTTCTCACTTGTGCGGAAATATTCGAGGGCAATTTCATGATTTACACAACACCTTTATGTCTGAAAAAAATTACAAAGCTAACATAGGTTTGCGCGTGCTCTTGACATAGATGGCCGTCTATAAGACATATTACTAGACCCATCTTTTATAATGACTAACTTACTTTAGTTGTCCATGGACTCTCCTGTTTTGACTACTTCAGCCCCTTTCAAGTTTGATATTCCATCTCCGGATGATGTGGTCTCTCTGGGAATGAGATCTCACAAAATAGGTTCCAAAGGTACCGTCTGTAATCAATTTAACACAAAATATATTTTGGAGATAAATAATTTCATTTTGGACAAGTATTTCTAGTGAGCCCAAGTGCCCAACCCCTCCAATCCACCTATTTTGCCACCATCAGTTATTGTAACGCAATGTATACCTTAAAAAGCCTCTAAACACTTCCAAGTCTTTTAGTTTGTGGTCTAGTCTCCTTCACTGTTTTTTTAGTGGAAGAAAAAGATAGTAGAAGCTGTGATCTAACCTAAGGATGAAATACTGCTTGTTTAAGATTGAGGTTTGTAATTTGTTTGATCAAAGTTTAGAGGAAAATACTCTATCCAACTAAGGCATTTACGTAAAAGTAGATGAGATGTATCCTGTGAATCCTGTCTAAGTAGTAAGCACTTGCATATGTTTCCTGAATCATAATATGTTCATGATCAGATAAACGAACCATTCTATCTGTAAAGTTGTTGCGCTGTTTTTTTATTACTGTTTATGCTTAAAGTAAATCTGAAGTTTTTTTTGTTGAAACCTGACTTATTCTATTCTTTTCTAATTAAATAGTTGCACCCAACTTGAACAAACCATCAACTTCTATTGCTCCTTCCAGCAAAGCGATGAGCAATGCCAACTCTGGTTCAAGTGCTAAGCCTTCCGCCATGTCTGCACCAATGAATTCAAAGGATAAATTCGATTATGTGGAGGAAAACAATCATGCTTCCATCATTAAGACACAAGCAGTTAAGCTTTCCAGTGAATTGGACAGTATGACCATGACTGGCAAGTCTGGAAATTCAAAAATTCATAACAAGGAAAAGATAGTACCTCGTGTAGAATATAAGCCTGAGAAGTGGATGTTACTTGACCAAACCAATGATAGTTTGACTCAGCTGAATCTGGCTATTGTAAGTTTGCTATGTGATAAATTTTACAATGACTTGTTAAGTGGAATTCTATGTTGGCGACAATATCATACTTGATATTTGCAGGTTGGCCATGTGGATTCTGGAAAGTCAACACTCTCAGGAAGACTGCTACACCTTCTGGGTCAAATATCTCAGAAACAAATGCACAAATATGAAAAGGAGGCTAAGATACAGGTATTTTTTGGTGTTGTATTTTGTGAGGTTAGGCTTTTCGGTCAAAACAAGTTCTGTTGAAACAGGTCGTTTTTCATACAAGTTAAAACAAGTTGGGGTGGATGGATCGACCCACAAACACTTTTTTGCATATAATATAGTTTGTTCGTATGAATAAATGTGATATTATTATTACAAGTTACAACAGTAACCTAAGTCTTGAATTCTACCCTTTTGACCTGTTTGGCCCATTTTACGGGTCCCCATTTAGCTATTTTTTATTTGCCCATTTGAGATAAAATACTACCCAAAACAGGTTAAAATTTTTAACTCTAGTTTTTTTCTGCTGAACTTGGTTTACTGGATTTATTTATGACTTAATTTTTATTTAAATCAAGGGGAAAGGTTCTTTTGCTTATGCATGGGCATTAGATGAGAGTGCTGAAGAAAGAGAGAGAGGAATAACTATGACAGTAGCAGTTGCCTATTTTAATTCCAATAAATACCATGTTGTGATACTTGATTCCCCGGGCCATAAAGATTTTGTTCCAAACATGATTTCTGGTGCAACACAAGCAGATGCAGCAATTCTTGTTATTGATGCAACACCTGGTGCATTTGAAGCGGGTGTCGATAGTGCAGGTGGTCAAACACGGGAGCATGCTCAACTGATTAGAAGTTTTGGGGTTGACCAAATAATTGTGTGTGTCAATAAAATGGACACTGTTCAATACTCGAAGGATCGTTTTGATACTATTAAATTGCAACTTGGAACATTTCTCCGGTCTTGTAATTTTAGAGATTCTTCTGTGTCTTGGGTCCCGTTGAGTGCCATGGAAAACCAAAATTTGGTGGTATCCGCTTCTGATGCACGGTTTTCCTGGTTAGTTCCTTTTTTATTTGCTTGTTTAGTTTTCTAATTTCTTTAGATAATATGGTTTATTGGTTTGTCATAGGCTTATTATAGTGTGGCAGTATTGGTCCATTTATCAATAACAGGTATTATAGTTATTTTTAAAAATAGCTAATAGGAAATAGGTCTAAAGTAGCTCAAATATTTTCTTAATGCATAAAACCCATAAAATTATTTGATCTTAAATTATTATTGAAAACTTTTGAAATTATCTTTATCACACTTATATTTTATTGAAAACTTAAATCATTTGGACAAAAAGTGCCTTGAGTTAACCCAACATGATTCTGTACAAAAGTACTTGTTTTGAGTTTTGATCCATCACCCAATCTATCTATTTTGCATCCTTATTTTTTTTATTTAGATCACCTTAAATAGTTTGTATTGAATGCCGAATTTGGACATAATGGAGATTAATTAACTACAAAATAAATGATCAGTTATTTGGTGGTTGTGTTACAGGTACAAGGGGCCTAGTTTGTTGGAAGCTATAGATGCTCTTCAGCCTCCTGCTAGAGAATACTCTAAGCCTCTATTAATGCCAATATGTGATGTCATCAAACTTCCATCTCAAGGTCAGGTATCTGCATGTGGGAAAATAGAGGCTGGCGCTCTTCGCAGTGGAAGCAAGGTTCATTCATCAACTATTTAATTGATAATTTCATCATTAGAAAATTAGAAAAAAAGAAGGGTAATTGCATGAAAAGGTAACCAAATTTTCTTACAATTTTGTTATGGGTAAGGTAATTTCTTTCCGAATCTTATAAAGATACAAATTTTCAATTTCAGTTTATACTTTTTGTACGTAGTGAATGGAATTTAAATGCTAAAATGACCATTTTTGGCCATAGGGGTGTGCAATAGACCAAAATCGGACCAGACCAAGTAGATTCCAAATATTATAACATATTGAAACCAAGATCTGGAAGTGGACTATAAAATATCAGTTTGGTGTTAACATATTGAAACCAAGTAGTTTAGAATCGATTTGGTCCCAAACTGGAGTAAAATACTTTTTGGTCAGTGATTCATGCACAATATCTCATGGTGCCACTTCTTTATTTTTTTAATATATATAGTAAAAAGTTTGATTTTGGACCTCTCCCAGAAGTTTCGGGTTTGCCCGCCAGTTATGAACTCATGGGTTTGCTTGCCATCTCTACTCTGGATGGGTTTTGTACACCTCTAATTTGGGCACGCCGCATGCGTCCCTATTTAAGCTAGAAAAAGTGTATGCAGGTCCTCAAAATTGGAGAATATGAAAGTTCTTTACCTTAATTAAAAACACCATGAAAGTTTGTACCGTTTTAGAAGAGAGAGAAAATACTGTGTTTACCCTGAAGTAAAATTTGAGAAGCTACACATGTTTTTATGTAACTAGCCCAAAACAGAATAATGCAAAATTATCAATTTTTACACTTGCTGAATTCTGGTTAGCTAGTTTGTGAACTTTGATGCTATTCTACATGTATAGGTTCTAGTTCTGCCTTCAGGAGACATCGGAACTGTGCGATCACTGGAACGTGATTCTCTGCCATGTAGCATTGCAAGAGCAGGAGACAATGTAGCTGTTAGTCTACAAGGCATTGATGCAAATCTTGTGATGTCTGGTGGTGTGTTGTGTCACCCAGATTTTCCAGTGGCAGTCAGCAAGCACTTGGAGTTAAAAATCCTCGTTTTGGATGTTCAAACACCAATCTTGATGGGCTCACAGGTAACGTTCTTGCTAAAAATGGCAATTTCAGCTCATTACTGATGAATGGCCTGATTTGGATTATGTTTTATCAAGGGGCAAATTCATATATTGCAAACTGCATAAGAGGTACCCATTACCCAACTTATGTCACATTTTCATTTGGGGTGGCAAACCCTTTAGTTGGTTTCTAGGTAACCACTGCCTAGCCAGCAGGTTGCATCCACATGGCATGCCACATCAGCTGCCATACAGTTGCCATGTAGACCAAATTTTGAGCGAGTATTGTACAAAAGGGTACTAGACTTATGTCTGATTTCTAATTTAATTAGGGGTATCCGACTTTAATTATTATTACTTTTTAGGTTTCAGGTTAGGAAAATTGTAGTTACATACTGAAGAAGCCGAAAATTGACTAAGTTAAAATTTTGTATAATTTTTTAATTTCATAATATCATATCCATTATTCAAAACACTAATAATATCACATTTACGAACTCATATTAATAAACTATTTTCAATTTTTTATAACTACGGTGAATTATGAAAGAAACATTATACACTCAGATGGTCCCGTAGAACAATTTGTTTGAAAACTATTACAAATACCTGAGTTTACTTAAAAAAAGGACTGGATAATTGTGATATTTTTAGTGTTTCAAAAGGGTAAATTTGATATTATGCTATTTAGGAAGATATGTATTAAATAAATGGGTAAAGATATTCAAAGTGAACAAGGGAATGTAGCAAAGTTATTCCAAAAGAGTGTATTTTAATGCATCATGCATACACCTCGTAACCCCCATCATACCATTATTATTATATTATAACGATTTCTGAGATTATACATTTGTAGCTCCGAAAAAAAAAATACTTGGACAAAAGTGTTTGCAGGTTAACCTAAATCGACCCATACAAAAATGACTTGGCTTGTATCCATTTTATCTTGTTACCCAACTGGTCCCAGTCACCTACCCCTTTGCCGCATCTAGTTTTTACTAATAATGCTTATTTATCTTTTGTTGTTGGGGTCTACAAATGTGCAGTTGGAATTTCATATACACCATGCAAAGGAAGTAGCAAAAGTTGCAAAGATCCTGTCATTGCTTGATTCCAAGACGGGTAAAGTAACAAAGAAGTCACCACGATGCTTGTTAGCCAAGCAAAGTGCTATAGTGGAGGTGAGCTTGTTCGACTTTTCTTAGCTCTCATTTTATCTAAAAATAGACTATTTAGACCAAAATTATTGCCATCTGTTCTTTAATGATACCTAACAGGAAAAGAGGTAAATTTAGATTAGGATATTGCTAGAAATGTAAAACTTTGCTAGTTTCTGGAATGGGGTTTCATATTAACTACATTTTCACTTGTATACACTAAGAGAAATGACCAAGGCCATTTTTATGTATATGTATAAGAGATGGACAAGTTTTTACCTTTAGAGCCATGAAATACGTGAAACTATTTGATCATACGCTACCATCAGAAATAACTTGGAATGTATAAAACTGACCAATGTTTTACTCTTTTCTTTACACACAAAATTGTTTAGCATGACAGGCTCATGATATTCTCTTACAAATATAATATCCTCAGGTGGTGCTTCAAGGAGAGGTTTGTGTGGATGAGTTTTCAAGTAGCAGAGCACTTGGGAGGGTATTTCTAAGATCATCAGGAACAACTGTTGCAGTTGGTGTGGTAACCCGAGTTATAGGAGGCGAGCGGAATTAGTTTCACGATAAAACCTAATTGTTTCGAGTTTTTTTTTTCTTTTTTCTTTTTTGTTCTTTATAAATTTTAGGTAATTTATCTGAGTGTACAATTTTGTATTATTTAGGTAGTCCTTGTTTCCATGACAAAATTGTTGGAGTATTTTATGTTTTGTTTATTTGTTTTTACACTTCAATAGATAACATGTCAATGGGTTCAGCTGCAGCAAAGTTTTGTTCACTTTTATTTGTTATTTTTTGGATTTTCTATCTTTAAGCAAGCATTAAAATTTGAGTAGCATTAAGATAAGAAGTTTTAACTGACCTAAACGAAACATTTTAAAAACTGGGTTACTATAATACTACTTTATGATTTTCACTTTTTTTAACTTTAATTTAGAACATAAATTTCATTTTCTATAAATAAAGATCTGTATGAAGACGTAATGATCTTTGTGTTCTCTTTTGAATTTCCTCTGTGAAATATAGATTTCTTATATCTGTTACTGATTACAGAAATTTTTTATTTTCTAAAATTTGTATACATAGTTTAGTATTCTTCTGGACATATAAGACAGGATAGTTTGAAAAGAAAAAAAAAAGAATAATTTTAAGAAATAAGTAAACAAATACTATGACTAACAACTCTTTTCATGTCTTAATAAACACTTACCTGTGATACATATACACATATGCTTAACTTCCAACCGTATTAGCTGCTAAGTAGTTTTCCTCATCGATAGTTGTCTTTCATTGCTAAAAGTCGATGTCACTACATTGTTTATAAGCATGACATTTTTTGGTCTTTTACGAACGTTGAAGTTTGGACAAAATACATAAAGGTCCTCGGTACTTTAACCTTGTTTACTTGTCGAAAATCAAAAGCGAATACAATTATCAGAAAGTAAAGCGCATGATGGCAAGACAAATTAGGGGACACTGTTTTTTTTGGCAGTGACAAGTGTTCATTAAGCATGATTCAATATCCATAACCTATGACAACTCAAAGATTGCTACTTAATAGGAAAAACAATTCAATTAATATTTCAAACGGTTTGGTTTCGTTTTACAATAACAAAAGCCTATTACTAATCGGTTTGCTCATTATTATCTTAAGACTGTAAAAACTAAACCTTGAACACCCTTATCTATTAATATGATCACTTGAAAATAGGATAATCATGTTGATAATAACAAGAACGAAGCAAGCACAATCAACAGTGAACAATGGTCAAAAGATCATTATCTCAAAATCTCTATCATTTCAAGTCTTAGGTTTTAATCTATTTTTTAAGAATTTTATACCACCATACCTTGTGCGTATTTTATGTATGATGATGCTACATGCCTAAGTGCACAAATATAGTATTTGGCCCAAACCAATCCGGGTTTGGTCAACAAAAATCATAACCGGTTTTTTGTCAAACTTTCTTAACTGGAGGTTTGAAACCGAGTTTTGACTAGTTCAGCTGGGGTTTGACGGGTTCAAACACGTTTCCACCTATAGGGTCGCATACCAATTTCAACCCTACAATTCAGGTCAACTCACAACGCATTATTGTCAAACCGTTTTAAAATCGGTTCGGGTTCAAACTGGTTATGCCAAAACAGTTTTTTTTTACATCTTGCCTATGTGTGATTGTGTGAAAAGTCAAATTTAGACCATTTCATATTTGGGCCTTGGCCCATGACGGAATGGGCCCAAGCCCACATAACTGAGGGTGCACCCTAGAAGCTATTGCACCAACAACCACACGAAATCCCCCTTCGTAAACCCTCTAGCAAAACCCTCGTGATGAACAATTAGGGTTTCAAAAAATCATCATCCATTTGATTCAAAATCAACCTTTTATGATTTGATCTTATTCAACATTTGAAGATGTCGTCTTCATTGTATATTCAACGATTTGGGAGAACAAAGAGTATAACGAAGAGATCTACTAAGAAGTATTTGGAAGAAGCTCTTTACAGGCGGCTACTCAAAGACGGTGGATCAGATGTTAGTGTTAGACAGAATATGAATCAGTTTCTGAAATCGAAAAAGAAGGCTTACAAATGGGAGGTGGATCACACGCTCAAAGTTCTTCGCAATCGCAGGCGATATGCTCCTGCTTTAAAGGTTTTGATTTGATCTTTATATGATGTGTGATGTTTTGATTCAGCATGTTGAATTCAACTGCGAGCTGTAGTCACCACCACTAGATGCAAACATCTAGATTCAGGTGGATTGTTGTGTGAATTAGCTATAAGTTCAGTTTTTGCAGCGTGAGTTGAGCTATCAGCTACTTCAGAATGTTACTGAATGTCTGAATCACTCGTTACAAGTTAAATTGTCTTGCTTTGGGATCTTTAATATGTTCTGATTGAAACATTTCGATGGGGATTTTTTAATTTTTGGACTTTATAAAGAAAAATAGGGAGATAGAGGAGCAAGGGATTAGGACTTGGTGAAATTGTAGTTAATGATCAGCGCTGTTAATTTGAAAATGCCTTTGATGAACTCACTCTTACCTAAGGTAATATGAAATGTACCATCACTTACAGAGGTAAGCCATATTATTTCACTTGCGTGTTTATTGTAGTATCGAAAAAGTTTACTAGAGCAAGGTTCCTCTCAATATTCTAGCCTTCTAGGGCAGCATTTGCAGCTTTGTTACGGAGTTTGTCTAGCTATCAGTGTTGTAAAAGGCGGTCTAGGCGGCCGC
>BJCN01124538.1:0-10666 GCA_018326445.1 Flaveria brownii
TTGTGCATTCTGTCTTACATCCCTAGTTACTATGTTCTCTAATTTACAACATGAATTGCCATCTTTTATATACTTATGTATTGAAAACTATGGAATGCTCACCAACATTATTGTTGACCTTTTATTTTTAATATGTTTCAGGTTACTCTTTGAAGCTTATCACACTTAGGATTGGACTTAGAGAAATAAACGAATGATCTTGTTACTTTTATTCTGGGTGTATCTTTGTTTGAACTTTTACTTGTATTGTTATGATTAAATCTTGATTAATATATTTGGAACTAGGCAATAGCATTATGTGGCTGTGAACAATCGTAACTCTCACGCCTCGACGATTCCGCCGTCAAGGTTGGGGTGTGACATATACAATGATATTTAACATCATCTTGTCTTTATAGTTTATTAATTATGTATATGTATTATGTAATAGTAATGCATACCGTGTTTAGAACACAAATTGAGAGAAAATGCTTGATTTTACTTGTGTATTTGGTAATAAACATGTTGGCCACAAAACAGAATGGTATCAACAGTTGTTTTCCACCTTATTAGTGTAAGGTTGAGTCTAGTCTTTTGCATTTGCACTAATCTAGACAAAGGGTATCATTCTTCTAATTGTAATCAAGGGATACAACTCAAAGCATAAATAAGGGAGTGGAGAGCACCATTCATCTTTACTGATACTTATGTTCTATTCCAAATGTTAGGTATATCCAACTCTAAGTCTAAGCAACGCATAGAGCTTTTGCGTATTGTGACACGGATCGCCATATTGTGAAGTCCTAATGACTGTGGACTGATAATAACAACACTGCATGTCATTAAGAGAATATAAATGTAAAGAAAATAAACTTTTTTTTTGTAAAAGAAGGCATATACTTATAATACTAAAATATGAGAAGTCAACTCTATATATATGTATAAGATGGAATTATGATCTACGTATAATAATGAATACTACAAACTTAATATTACAAAAATACTTAAAACAAAATGAATCATTTATTTCTTTTACTTTTTGAAAATTTTGAAACGAAAAGAAATGTTTACCGAAGCCTTACTAAACCAGCAAAATGCTTTTAGGTACTAAAAGAAAAATCAAACAATGAATTCCATAACATCATATATACCAATTTGTAAGAGAATGTTATCCCTATCGATTTGTGTCTACTTTTTCTGTTTCCTCTCTTGTTTTTGTCTAACAACCAAATATAAGTATAAGAAAAATAAAATAAAATAACAAATCTGATCCCTATAAAATATACTGATATCGCGGATATTATGATTCTTTTTTTAGTTTGTGAATAAGGGTTTTTAGTCTTTTATTGAATTTTTTAAATTTCCATGTTGGGAATTGTAGATTTGAAATAAATAAGTGAAAGCGTATCTCTTTTTATTTTTTAATTTAATGGGGTGAGCACTTCATATTCATGTTGTCATATGACAAAACACTGAAGTGTTAATTGCTCTTCCATTATTATCTTTTCCTCTCTTTCTCGTTGTTCAACAAAGAATAGTTTTATAGGAGAATGAGTATACTCTTACTTTATTTTCTCACTTTCATAAGTGTATCAGTTTATAATTCCATTCATTTAAAAACACAGCATTTTTTATTTGAATACAAATAGTAAAAAAAGTTATTACTTTGATTGCAATTTCATATATTTTTTTTATTTGTTTTCTCAAAAGTAAAAATCTAAGGTTACTCTCATATTAATTTCCAATTTACATGTAATTTCTTTATCGTTTTATGTAGAAAAGCTAATGATGTTTACATGATTATTAATTGGTTAATACTTCACGTATATACTTCATATTATTTGTATAATATATTATGTATTTGTCTTCACTATTAAGTAAAGGAATAAAATTGAAATGTCGTCATTTGTCATGTAATTAGTTTTCTAATTTCTTACTTTGTATCGTTGTGTATAAATTAGACTGTGAATGGCCGAATATGATCTTTTCAATTTACCTATTCATATTTATGCAATTCAAAATTCATGTGTAACTCAATTTCATTCTCTTTATATTTATATAAATCATCTGAAGTGTTAATGTGTTATGAAGTGTTAGTGTACCCTCTTAAAACATTGTTAGTTCGGTCACATTATATAAGCTAGCACAAACTTAATTAACAATATGCCATGAATGTTGACAAGTTAGCATTAACTTAGTGTGTCATGCGGATTAAGTGACATGCAATGTGGTTTTCAATCAATATATGATAAACTAAATAGTTTTCTTATGTGATCAATTTAGCATACGATTTATCTGGAATTTTCTTATGTCAGTTTTATTAATAAAACTCTTCATTGTTCGAAATAAGTGACAAATAATCTAAGTTGATGGCTTACATTCAAAGCGACTATTGACTAAGAATCTTCCTGTTTCCCTTAATTCTTATGTTGCTATAGTCAACATATCTTTTAAGTTAGCGTTGATTGCAAATCAGTCTTTAGAGGAGTTGACTAACAGCACACTACACTATAAAATAAAGTAAAAAAACCCTTGAAAAAGAGAATTTTTTATTACGTAATGTGAGATAAAATGGTTGAATTGGTTGTATTTTGATTGAGATAAAAGTTGTTTAGGAATTCGGAAATAATAAACACCAAATTGAGTGATCAAAATTTCTGTTTTATAGCTTAAGTTTAAGATATCCCTGTTTAAGTTTCTACTATCTACTTTACCGGCATACTTTTTGTTTTTGGTATCATCCTGTAGCTCTCTTCTTTACACGCATCATCACCCATCCTGTTTAGTAAGTTATAAAATATTAAAATATTCAGAAAATGTATATGAAATTTAATATGTATCTTAAAAATTATTCATAAGTTAAAAAGACGTAAACTCCTCAAAATCTATCGGACAAATTGAAAAAAACAATAATGATGATCTTTTTACTATGTTATAGACCCTTTCAAGGTCTAGAAATCAGGAGCGGCCCTGAGGGGGGCCGGGTAAGCGACCGTCCAAAGCTTGAAATTTAAAAATAATATATATTATATATGTATTTTCTGTTAATAAAAAAACTATAATCTATTAATTATCTCTTGACAAACCCAATAACAATGTGATTATTTTAGCCTATTAAAGTTTGTACAATAGCCATTAATATTTTAAATAATTTAGTCCAAAAAAATTTAACGGATTAATGAAGATAGCTATTAAAAGTGATGTATTGGAGAACATGAATTATGAACACTTGATCGAGAAATTTGTTTCAAAAAACGCTAGGAGAGCCTCCTGAGTCGCTTAAATAAGTAAATTAAATTATCCTGTTACAATACTTTGGTTTTGTTTATTGTCATACAAATTATCATCGTATTATAAGTTTTTATATACAATTTATTCTGTTTAGATTTTTTTATTTGTTGTAGTATAGAGGTCCGTTTTTGTTATCGTTCTTAACCTAAAATCACTTGAAAATTCCCGGGACCACCCTGCTATAAGTAATGAAGTTTTTAACAAGATGTTGTCCAAAACGCATCCAACAAAGTTGAAGACATCAAATCTTATGGTTTTCATCGGGTAAAAAGTGGAAGCAAATCCCCAGAACCGAAATTGAAGGATTAGTTTAATTTGTATAATTTGTGTGATTTCCTTGTATTATAACTCCTCATTATCTAGCTTCTTGCTAGCTTGTTTTGTTTTAATATAGTTTATATTTTTTTAGATAACAACACCTATAATTTTTTATAAACAATATTTGTCTCGGATAAATAAAAAACTCATAACAATTATGAATAACTAAATTGTGGTGATCAAACTCTTATAGGTTACATTTACGTATTATTTTTTGTATTTATAACATTGATTAGTAAAGACATATGATTAAGCTATAAATATATATGGTTATTTATTGTAAGACACGTTATTATTAATTTTCACGGTCGAGGAACATAATAATCCAACCTTGTTTCATCGATTTTTTGTTAACTTTTATAGACAAGTTCGCCTACCATTTCTAGACCCTGTTTTTTTAATAGAATACGTGTTTATTTGTTTTCATGGGCAAGTCCGCTTAGTAAAACAGCAAATCGTCATTAACTATGTTCTCACCACCGTCTCAAATTGACTCAATTCTCCATCAAAATTGTAACCATCAACAATGGCAGAACCCAAACCATCTGATTCTGAACCACCACCCACGAAGGAACCCACACCATCTGATTCTGAACCACCACCGGCTGCAGAGGTCCACATAGTCTACACCGATCAACCTCAAGGCCAAGATCCCGAAGCCCATCACCTTCGCACCCTCACTTCAGTCATCGGCAGGTATCATCTCTAACCCCCTCAACCATCAAATCACAAAACCCTTCAATTTCAACTATCAATTCAAACATTTACGCATCATATGTTACAATTTCAACTATCAAATCGGTAAGGATTGTGTCGATTTTAGAAAGAGTTGATGATTTAGGGTTTTGAACGGAAAAAACATGTACTTTAGGAATTCGATTGTATATCTACATTAAACTATGGAATTTGGTATTGGATCAGCGAGGAGGCAGCAAAAGGGGCTTTGTTGTACACATACAAGCATGCTGCCAGTGGATTTTCTGCAAAGCTCACTCCTGATCAAGTTGAGCAAATTTCGAGTACGTCGCCCAACTTTCGTATCTTTTTTTTATTTTTTTTTATCATTAATGTAGGAGTATGATTATATTATGACGGGGTGTTTGGTACTGCGTTTGGAAGATGATCTGTTTCACAAACGTGACACCAAACGCCCCCTAGATAGATGAAGGTATGATACCGCTATGTTCTTGTTTTTGATTCCATTGTGTTTGGATTGATTTGTATGTGGAGTGAAATGTAAAAGTGAGTGATGTTTTGTTTTTGCAGAACAACCAGGTGTTCTTCAGGTGGTGAAGAGCAGGTCTGCTGAGTTACATTCAGGCACTGCGAAGACTCACACCATGTGAAATCATGATTGTTGTATCAGGTTTGGTTTAATAATAAATGACTCTTGATGAGGGTGCTTGTAATAATACTCTTGATCATATGATAATTAACAGAACAATCGTTTACTAATTTGTCAAAGAAACGAATACAGCTCAGAATTTGCATTTATGTTGAAGAACAGAAACCATAAGCAGACAAAATAACTTACAAAAAATAGTTTGTTGCTTGGTTGGTTAATCTTGTGATTCTTTCTTATCATCGATGACAAGAGCTTCTGCCAAATCAAAGTTCAAGCTCCCTTTCATTGCTCTGCCTCTCACCTCATCATCACCCTTTCTCATCATTGCTGTAAATTCTGCATAATCTATACGCCCGTCCTGTGAAACAAAAACAAAAAATCACAGTAAGTATATAAACATGAATATGTGAACAAGACATAAAATGATGACTGACGTTATCTTGATCAACTTCTTTGATCATATCATCGAGTTGAGCATCTTGCAGACCAAAATCTTTGCAAGCTTGTTGAAGCTCATCAGTGGTTATGTACCCACTTCCATCTTTATCAAAAAATCTAAAGGCTGCAAGCAGGTTTTCCTCTCTCTCTATCTTGTTCGTGTGCAAAGTTGCTGCAATAAATTCACCATATTCTATTGTGCCATTGCCATCAATATCAGCCTGTTATTAACTTTAAATTCAAACTCTGTATGTGATTATTTATATAATGCATACATTTTTGAGTCATTTGTTTCTTTATGGAAGCAAGAATAAAATAACATACAGCATCCATAAGTTCCCTGATCTCAGATTCGACTAAGTTAGAGCCAACTCTCTTTAATCCTTGTTTGAGTTCTTCAAATGTTATTGTGCCACTGTTGTCTGTGTCGAGCATCTTAAATAACTGCTTTAAGCCACCAATCTCCTCTTCCGATAGCCTTTCTGCAATAACCTGGATAACAATTTAATCAAGTAATTTATGTGCATTTATGGAAGATATGATGAATAAATGAAACCATATTAAATCGTACACGTAAAGCCATCTTCTTAAGTTTGTTCATAGCTGAGAAGTGCTTGAGGCGCGATATAACTGCAGGGTCTAGAGGCTTGTCTGGAGCAACCCTATCGTCAACAATCCATGGATGACCTGGTAAAAGTACGAAATGGATCTTACATCAAATGAACAAAAGATGTAACAAAATCTTTTATGACACTGCTACTCACATAGGACTTGATGGGCAGTTATTCTTTGTTCTGGCCTCCTATCAAGCATCTTTTTTATTAAATCTTTGGCACTTTCTGAAATTTGCGGCCATGGTTCAGATTCAAAATCAAGTCTCCCCCTCAAAATCTGCTTAAAAATACCTGAATCTGATTCTGAAAAGCAAAGTGCACAAGACATGTTGTCATGATGGGTGTAACAAAACAAATAGTATTCTTTTAGATGATATACTACCTGCCCAGAATGGTGGAACTCCTGATAGTAAAATGTATAGGATAACGCCCGCACTCCACACATCAATTTCAGGTCCATAACGTTTGTGTAGAACTTCAGGTGCAACATAGTAAGGGCTTCCCACCACATCTGATAGATACTGTCCTGTTAAACACAAGAAAATCAACTCAAGTTGTGCTAGTATTTGCCTCTTCGCAAGAGTAATTGAGGGTAACATATTCATAGAACACCACAAAACTTATCTCTGTCTCAAATTGTCATACCAATTTAGTCATTAAACTTGATGAAAGTCATCAGTTTTCATCAGTTTTGATGTGATAAACTTGATTACATCATGTAATAAAATGAAACATAAACTAAAGAACAAAACCTGGTTTATAGAAGACAGACAATCCAAAATCAATCGCCTTAAGTTGTGCATCCTCATCACGAGTATGAAACAGAAAGTTCTCAGGCTTGAGGTCTCTATGCAGAACCCCAAGAGAATGACAAGCTTCAACAACACCAACAATCGTCTTCATCAATTTAGCGGCTTCCTTCTCGCTATAATGCCCTTTCTGTACAATCCTATCAAACAGCTCACCACCCGCACACAACTCCATAACCAAATGAACAAACACATTGTCCTCATACGCGCCTTTGATTCTCACAACACATGGGTACTCCGATAAGTGATGCATGATCTGAATCTCTCTCCATACATCATCATAATCCTCCTTACATAAAAGCTTCCTTTTATGTATGGATTTGCACGCGTATTCAATGCCTGTTGATTTCTGTCTACAAAGATAGGTTGTGCCAAATTGACCATGCCCTAATTTCTTCCCCATGACGTAATGGTCTCTAAGTCTTGGAGTCGGGTGTGAGAGGACTGTGTTGGAAGGCTTCAATGGTGAAAATTGTGTGTGTTTCTTCATGGATGGAAGATTTAGAAGAATGGATCTTGAATGATATGAATTGATATTTGGTATGATTGGAAGAAGAAAATGAAGATGATGAAGCGAAGAAAATGGGAACAAACAAGGTCTAATCTCATGCAATGCATGAATGATATTTAACCACAGGGAACCGAATGAACGGTCTCTCCATTATTACCCAACAAATATATTTTTTTATTAAATTTAGAAAATACAAACTGTAAACATAACAATTATATTATGATTAATGATGGTTTTAATAGTTGGTTATCAATAATAATAATAATTTAAAAATAAACTAGCACCATCTGAGTCGAAAATACTTTGTGTGGCGTCGAGGGATAATCAGGGGCGGCTCAAGCGTTTTTGGGGCCCCAAGCGAACTAAAAAACACGGGGACTATTCTAATATAATGTTATAGGTCTCCTTTATTTTTGTGACCATTTTTGGATGACTAGATTCGTACTTCCGATTTAGAATTTTGATTGATAAATTGTTTACAATCTAACTTTTACTATAGTGGCGGATTCAAGAATAGTTTTAGTGTCATTAATTTTTTATTTTCACTATTCGGATGTCTATACTCTTTATTAGGGTTGGTTTAGGTCACGTTGAGAAATTGTACTTAGGCCAATAAAAAAACAATGTCTGTTAGTATTATCAATATAGAGTAAAACTAAAAATGTAAAAATATGATATTAACTTATTCCAACTATTAATATTTTAAAATAATAAAATTTATACTATCAATAATAATATTGATAAATATAACACAAATTCTTGATTAGTTGTACATTTTTTACATAACCAATATGCAAACGTGTTTTTTACGGATGATATATTAGTATTATTTATAAAAGAATAGTACACAGATATTTAAAAATAGTCATTTAGTTATATTGGTATGTCTAATTTCTTGTAATTTGATTATTCGTTAGAAATAGTGATTATAAAAAGGGAATAAATTTAATAAATATGATGTGATAATCAGGATAATAATCATGACAAACACACAGTCTTTTCATTTCTTATTTTTCTCCTATTTTCAAAATAGTTTTAAATAATTAATAATAAAGAAAGATCTATGTGGTAAATAAGTAAATAAATATATATTTCTCTCACCTTAAATCTGCATGTCTTCTCCATCATCTTCTTCTCTATTTTTAATCATCAAAGTTGCAGGTTTTATTCAATTAATTATATATGTTATTTTCTAAAATTGGGGCCTTATTTTTAAGGGGGCCCCAAGCCCTAGCTTCACCTTCTAACACTCAAGAGCCGGCCCTTGAGAAGCTATGGGTTCCTTCATCCGTGACGTCATCTCGTTCTACTATGTTTGAGTACTAGCAGTCATGTTTTACGTTAATCAAGTTTGATTATCATCAATCATGTTTGATTAGCTATGCATGTCGTATTTTATCTTAAACATTATAATGCAATAAAAACTAATTGAAATAATATTATATTAAAATAAATGTTGTTTTTGACATTTAACAATACAATCATTCTAACAAAATTTATCATTTAAAACAATAACTACGTATTTATATGTTATGTTATGCAATCCTTTTAAATAAACTGTTGCATTTAAGTTTTTAACAATACTATTTGTCTAACAAAAGTTGTAATTTTAAATAAAAATTGTAATTCGTCATGAAAATTGTTGCACCAGATCTTTAATACATCATTATACTTGATACATATTTTCAAAGGTCGGGAAAAACCCCCTCTCAAGTTTTTTTATCGACATTTTTTACCTAAACTTTTTCTAAAACTTTGAAAAATGTCACCCCTCAAGTTTTTAATGTTCCGGGTTTACCACGTACAATATAAATTCAAGTCTATCAACGTTTGAACGTAATCAAATGTGACACGTGTTAAATATAAAATGTTTTTTTGCTTAACTTTATATACGTTTTAGAACTATTTATGCTTCGACAACATCTACGTTTTGACGTAAATTTTGTTCAGATATAAACGTTTCGACTTAAGTTTCTTTGGAAACACGTCGGATCATATTAATACATTTTCGTTTACTCTACATTTTAATGTAACTTTTATTCGGACATGAGTCAAATATAAATCTTTCGTCATAAATTTTGTTTGGATAAAATTTGGGTCAAATATAATACGTTATCATTCAACGGCATAATTCGAGTCACTCTACGTATTGATGTAAATTTAGTTCGGAAACAAGTCGGGTCGACTGTAATTTATACATTATCACGCCGCGTACGATGCCAACGCAATGCACGGAGGGTAAAAAGCCTAGTTTCTCTTAAATGTCATTACTTTTATATCAAATGCAACATGCTAAAAAGTTCATTTTAATATGTCATATTAGCTTATTTTCTAGGATTATCTTAGTTCAAACCAGATTTTCAATTTATCGATATAAATAATTTATATGATAACTTAACGAGCATATACATAAACTTGGGACGAAGTTCCTTGGTATGATTTGGAAATTCCGTCACTACGTGAAATTATCTATCAAATTCTTCTTTATTTATTTTGTTTGCATTCACTTATGAACTCTGGTCCAAATAAAATGTATATTTTATTTTTAAAACTTTTTGAGTTAAATAACCAGATGGTTTATATACATTGTCATGTTACGTCTATCGCCTGAAATTTTGAAAAACTAAAGTCAGGATCATAGCTATTTTTAAAATCGTAATACTGACGGTTCTTATAATGAATGAACGATTGAATGTTAGTGTTTTTACTTTGAATTTCTTTACAATGACCTTTATAGCCCTAATAATGTTTTAAAAGAAATAAAAAAATCTATCACAATTTATAAATTATTTAATGATGACAAAATGATATTTTCACTCTGATTTCAAAACACCTAAGACAAATATAAACCTGCATGATACAAATGCTTTATACAAAAGTTGCAATTGATCCAATGACGCAAATAACCCACAATGCTTGAAGGGTTCTTTTAATATTAGTTACATAAACATGAACAAAACTAACGAAAACCTTAATCCAGTAACTCCAATTCGTGTGGTATATCACTATTTTACCTCAAAAAATCATATCTGGTCTCTGATGTTCGAATACATGTTAGATGTTGGTCTACCACAGATGGTCTCCATCATTATCTTAAAGTCCATCCACTATAGGAAGGATCACTAGTGATATGACTTGATAAATAGTAAAATCAAGAGTTAATTACACAAATAGTCCCTGTGGTTTAGCGCAATTCCCAGGTTAGAGTATTTATAACCTTTTTTAGTAACAGGTTGAGATATTGTACTTTCAATTTTGTAACGATTTTAGGTATTAAGGCTAACTTCCGTTAATTTTTTCGTTAAATTAGTGTAAAATGACCAAAGTACCCTTTTAGGGTCATTTATGTAATTACTAATAT
>BJCN01124544.1:0-22971 GCA_018326445.1 Flaveria brownii
TAGATGGTAGTTCTTATTCAGCAAATTTGAAGCAATCACTTTGACATATTGGTTCCATACTTACCTGAAACATGTATGTCTGGTGTTGTTTTTAGTTTTATCCCAGCATCTACTATTATTTGTTTTGCCCTAGTGCTGTGTGTCTACTAGATTTGAATGATTCAGAAGAGGCTAGGCAAAAAAGAACTATACCGCTATTGATAATTATATTTTCGGTTCTTTGATTCTCTGTAATAAAGGCTTATTAACTTTGTTGATGTTTGTATGATTAGGGGTGTTGTGAAATTCGATATTCGAGGTCCCCAATGTGTTAACGGGATAATAGCTGACCCACAAATTGATTGGAGTTTTGATGAACTCATATCAGAGCTTAATACCATTGACCATAAACTTCAAGCATCCTCATTGGTCCCTTTACATTTCTCCAAAACACACTCAAGGTACCATATGCAACCAATTTATATCATTAGAAAATTTATGAGAGATCCCTTGTATAGATTTCATGAAATGTTGTTTTTTATTAATTTTCGTCCACTCAAGAGTTTCTTCGTGCAGTGATATTTCAGTTGCTGATAAAAATAGGAAGGCCTTTGTGATGCATGTATCAGATGATGAAGGTGATGACGGCGATGATGCTTACGAGGAGAATAATAGCAGACAGATGACGATGGGTAATCGTTTTGGTTGTGAGGATATCTATTTAAGGTACCAGTTCTGATTATTCATTGTTTCAGTTTTTTGTAATGTCTAATGGATGGGTTGACTTAAAAGTCAAAATGGGTACTTTTCTAGTTTGGGTCAAGACGGATCAGGTTGGGTTATGCTAGGTTGACATGAAAGAGTTATTGTCCGCGTATTGTAATAAGAAATTTGTACGACAAGTATGATTACAAAAACTATATTAATAGTTTAGTACAATAATAATCTTAGATTTTGGATAAAACAACGTAAAAGATTATGGATTATAAACACACTCTGGAAGGCTTTTGACATGTTATCTTTTTAGCCAATTTTTAATCAATCGGAAACCATTTGACTCATTGAAGAGTGAAGGCAGACTTTCCAAATTGGCCCATTTATTAGTAAATCAGTTGAGATTGCCAGCTCTATCTGTAACTATGACTTCATTGATGATTCTCACATGTAATTATTTCAGTGACGGTGTAGATTCTGATAGCGAGTCAGTTAGTGGACCCGAATGGTCTTTGATGGACAAAGGTGGAGTTATTGAAGGTGCATTAATTGAGCTAAGCCATGAACACCAACTTAGTGTTGCGGTCTGTTTTTTTGTTCTTTCATTTTTACTGCTTAGCCACCTTAATTGTTGATATTCTTTTGCCTTTCACATTGTCATTATACACCGGAGGTGTCAAAAGGGTTGGGTCATGTAATGGCAATTTTTTGGCATGTTGAAACTGTTAGGTGTAGTTGGTTTGACCCGAACACTTTATAGTATACCAATTATAATCTTTTTTTATCACTTTGGAGACTTTCGATTCATTTGCTTCGTCTTCTTTTAAGCTAATAGTATTCCAATTACAATCTTTTTTATCACTTTGGAGACTTTCGATTCATTTACTTCGTCTTCTTTTAAGCTATTTTTTTTATATCAGCTCAATTCGTGAGAGACATAACATAACCCGATTCGACCCAGTTCATCTGAATGGGTCAATTTGTGAACTCTAGAATATACATTTAATATTAAATTTGTTTTTTAAATTCCAATAAATAGGACGAGATAAGAGCCCGAATATCTGCACTTGGAACTGATCTTACAAACGAAAAGGCCAAATTTACCCATGCACTTTCCCGAGCTGAAAAAAACAAGGAGGCACGACGTGAGTTGGACAGAAAACGTGATTTGCAATATCAACGTCAAATGTATGACCTTAACTATATTGCTTTATAAAAATTTTGTGCTGGGTTCTTTTTTCCAACTTCTGAGCTTGTTAGTCTGTTGATATATATTTTTAATTCTCTGTAGTGCAGAAGAACTTGATAATCATCTGACTGATGTTCAAAGGCATCATGAATACAAATCCCAGATAGAAGAGAAAAAGATAAGAGATGATGCTGCAATTGAAGAGGCCAAAAGAAAGCAAAAGGCTATCCAGGAAGAAAAAATCCGTCAAGAAAAAATAAAAGCAGAAGAGGTTTGTAGAGGATAGACATGTCAATAAATTGTGTCTAATCTTAGATATTGTATGTTGTATAGAATGATCTCACTTTCTTTCATATCGATGGCTTAGGGGTTGTTTGCTTTGCTCTTCGAAAGTCATTAGTTTATTATGTGAGATAGAATGATACGAATCAGATAATTAACTTTAACTAAGCATGTTGCATGAGATGGTGCTTGGATGTGTTTTCTATTGTTTGAGCTTGCGATAATCAGATAAGCAGTAGGCCGAGTGTTTGGTATTCCTGAATATATAAGGATTCACATGTAAAATGACCCCTTGATAATGAAATAATCAGAATCACTTTCATTGCATCCACCCCTGGACTCATTGTCCAAAACTGATGATTTCAGTTTAATATAACTGCACACTAAAAATTGATAATCTATTGACTTGAAAATTAGTAATACTGTAATCACTTTCAAATTGCAATTCAAAGTGGCCCTTATTTTTACTTGTTGATGCCTTTTCTCTTGAATTTTGTAATGCATGCTATTAAATAGATGACATAAAGTTGTTATATTATTGTGCGGTGCAGGCCAAACGTCAAGCTGACAAGAAGGAGGAAGAAGCAAAAGCCAAAGCATTGGAAGCTGAAAGAGTTGCAAAAGAAGCAGCTGACCTGGCGGTGGCAGAAAGTCAAAGAAAGGCTGCTGAGGCTTTGGCTGCTTCACAAGGAGTGGTTTCTAAGGGATCTGGTTCTAGTAGAGTAAATAAAGCACCTGAAGGTAAATCTATATCTATTGATTAATATATCATTCAGATACTAAATCACAGTGCATAACTCTTTGCGGCTGGATTTGATGTTATATATTCCTTTCAAGTTAATATTAAGAAGCCCATAACCTTTTGGAACTTTGTACGGTTTAAAATTGCCTTATGCTTTTTAACTTATAGGCCCTGATACTTTGTTGTAGAGGTGAAATTTTGATCCATCTAGTAATGAATGGGTTGATTTGGGTCGACTTTTCTATAACGAGTCAAAGGGGTAAAAATAGCTTAAAAGGAAACGGGTCAAATGGGTTGAAAGTTGCCTAAAGTGTATTTTTAATGCATACAATCTTCTAAATCGATTTATTTTAATTGTTGAAACAATATAACTTTGTAACCATCTTTAACTTATAGTTATGTATAAAAAATATTAAAATATCCTGGGCAAAAGGTGTTTTATTCTTTTAATATGTTAAATATTCTTTCTTACTTTATGTATGGTGAGTTAACTGCAGGAAATGTACTTAAGGGTGCCAAAAGTGCTTTAAAAATTGAAGAAAGTAGACTACAAATATACAACGAAGTGGTTGGAGAAGGTTTTGCATCGGAAATGGATTCTAATCGAGTAAGTCATGAATGGCGTGGTTTTTAAATTCCAAAGTTATTTCTTTTTTCATATTTCTGTTCTTTATTTTGGTAAGTTGCAAGCTGAATCTCCGTTTTATGCACCAAAACACACACAAAAAAGGAAAAAAAAACAATTAGACCATCTCTGACCAAGATACCGTATTGGTGAAACACTAATCATCACACATTCGCACCGTAGTTCTGGTCTATGTATTTATGAAATATTTAACATAAAAAGTAAAAGTTTGATTTATGAAAGTTATATTTTTAAAACAATCTTGTTGCAACACATAAATGAGAACCAGATCAAATTTGGGTTCTAATTGTTTAATTATTTATTTATAGATGTGATTTAGTTTGGTACATTATTTTATTTTAATTCTATAAAAGCAGTAGTTTAGTTGGAACATATTATGTGTAAATAGAAATTATCTAGCATAAAAAATGATGTAAAAATTCAGCACATACATTGGATATTGAAACTAATATGGTGCAAGCATATTCCAAACATATGCTCATCGATTCATGCATTAACATCAGCTAATGTTTTAATGAGTTTGATCCTTTCACCAGTCTTATTTACCTTTTTTCTGTGCAAGAATTCAGTAATTGAGAAAGTACCTTTTCTGCAGGAGTATCACAGGCAGGGTATGCAAATGGCTAGACGTATTAAAACGATAACGGGTACAAAAGAGAGTGTAAGGTGTGTGGATTTCCTTTTTCATAATAAACCAGTAAATATCGCAAGTCCTTTTGGGTGTTTGGGTAAGCTTATTTTTGCAGCTTATGAGTTTATCAACTATCAAAACACAATAAGTTCTTTTTTAGTGTTTGGCTAAGGTTATCAGCTTATTGAGCCCTTTTATGTAAGCTGTTTTGTATAAGCTTTTTCTTGGGCTTATTTATCTTTTGACGACTTTATCCGTATCTCTATTTTTGTTCTTCTACATGTTTTGGAGGTGTGTCCTTTTCAGTCGCATAGGCTTAATGGCTAATTTGAACACTCCCATAGTAAATGAGTTAAGGAGGTGATAAGATGGGCGGGATGGGTGGGTTGTATAACGGATCGAAACTGATTCAGGCTAAGACATTATTTTTTGGTTTGGGTCGAAACAAGGTTTGTCAAGTTAACCCACTAACACTTTCTGGTCCACTTCTTAAACTTATAAATGACGAATGTGTTAGTTATGATTAAAGAAAATATATTTAAAATAATAATCCTAACCTTTGAAGAAATTTTTTTCAGGGATAATGTATGCGTGGATCACCTGAAGTACCAATTTTGGTTTTGGTTTTGTTTATTTTGAAGATAGAATACTTGTGGAAAAATCAAAAAGCCGCTTTCATAGACTTCTTGGGTGCTCTATATGCATAATAAATTTTTACTGTTGCCATAACTTCAAGGAAAATGCAAGTTTGTTGACTTTAAATGAAACCAGTTTAATTCTTAGTTCCCCTGTGATGCTGATTTGATAGTTTAGTGGCCTTGATGCAATTTTTTGAATGCCTAGATGGCCTATGCACTCTACCAATTATTTTGGAGGTTATATGCTTGAAAGACTTTAGGCGACTTTCAATCCATTTGACCCGTTTCACCGTTTATCCTTTTAGCTATTTCTTTATTTGACCCACTACGAGATAAAGCAAAACCCAAATCAACCTATTTCAAAGATTCACATCTAGATCTAACTTTAGTTTATGTTGGGCAGGACAAAAGCAGATGAATTGGTGAAACTTATGAATTCAACCTTACCTCAATCTGTCAATCTTGGGATCTTTGCTGATAAAGTAATTCACTTGTCAATTCAGAAACATATTTTTTCAACTAACGTTCTCTCTCTCCCTTACCACTCACACACACACACACACACATATAAGAATATTTATTATAGCTCATATATATTACGTCAATAGAAAGGCTTAAACTATGCCTGTTTTATTCTTACAGATCGTCCATTTATGCAATAACGCAAACAGCAATGCTGCTATATATGCTTATGGACATGTCATTGTCATGATTACTTCACAGGTGAGAAACATCATACATTGTCTTCCTCTTTAAAGGAAGGCAATACATAATTATGAAAAATTTCAGATGCAAAAATTAAGATGTTTGCCATTGTTAAGATGGTTAAATGTATGAAAGTCAATGTGAGAGTTTATGAATTAAACTTACTTGCCTTTGTTTTTCATCATGAATATAGGTTCCTCAAGCCATTGAAATTCTTCTTGCCAAGTTAAACAAAGTTTGCATGTTCACAGTTCCAAAGTATATAAGTTACTCAGAGGTACTTCGCCTTATCCAGTTATCCTGTAAAATTTTCCTACAATATTGTCATTATAATGTGATTAGAGACCTGTAAGTTCTGTAACAATTTATTTGTAATTTTTTTCATTATTTGCTATATATATATATATATATATATATATATATATATATATATATATATATATATTGTGTGTGTGTGTGTGTTTGTTCTTTTTTCATCTAGTTTGCTTTAATATTTCATAAAGAATGAGGGTGGACCTTGGAGCGTTGGTAAGGCTGCTGCCATGTAATATGGAGGGCGGTTCAAGTCATGGAAACATCCTTTTGCAGAAATGCAGGGTAAGGATGCGTACATTTAGCCCAAAGTAGCCCGACTCCTCCCGGACCTGTGCATGTGGGAGTCTTGTGCCCCGGGTTTGCCCTTATTTCTTAAAGGATGAACTTGGCATAGGCAAAAATCCATAAAAGACTGCATAATCATCATTTTTCTTAATTGATTTCTTCTTTTGTCATACTTACTATATACCATACTCGTCTTTTACATTTTGTGGCCTTTGACCCTATCATCCCGTCACGTAAATGGCACCCAAAGTCGCATCTTAGATTTTCCTTCACCACGCATGACAATTAGAGGGGTCATTGTTGGCCCCTTATGTGAAAACGTATGAATTTGGGTTATGTTATATTATTAATGGGTCAAAAGTGTAAAACTAAAAATTCACCAAATGGATACTTTTTTTTCTCCAGGCTGCATTTGAATCAAGAGATGCATACTTGAGAGCTATTGGTTACCAAGAAGAAGATGGAAAGCTTGAAAGTACTGATGATTATGTAGCAAGATTAACTCAACATATGAAACTATACGGGGCTCTAATTCAGGTTTTTTCTTGTAGCCGTTGGTCGATAATAATATAAGGACTTAAGTAGAAATCCTCTTATACCCACTGCTTAAATTGATAACAACACTTTTTTTATATTAATTTCTTAGACTGAAGTTAATGGTATCCGGAATCTACATGGAATTGAAGAGGGCTGGAAATGGCTTGCTAGGTTTTTAAATAGTCTGCCAGCGAATATATATACCTTGGTGGCGCTTGAGGCTTTCCTTGAGGTGAGTTTATATATTGGCTTAATTGAGCTCTTAGCATGTGCTTATATATGTTTTGTAGACGTGGCAATTTTGACACATTTTCTTATGAGTGGATCAGTTTGGCTTATTTCCGTATGTTTTATGTCAAATGGTTAAAGTTAAATGAGGTTATATACACCCATTTTTTATGTTTCATTCATAACTATGACGTTTGGCTGCACAAATAGTTATATAAAAGTATTTTACAGTAGTCTAACATTTAAAAATGCCCTAAAAGGAGTAATATTTTAATGCTAACGGCTGTCATATGCTTTTGTCTGATCATAAATATGGATTAAAGGAGTAATATTGTATAGGTCGGTGCAAGTGTTTGCCCATTAGTCAAAATACCTAAATATATCCCTCAAGGGTGACTACATAGAGATGTATTTTGCATCGGTTAGTAATAGACAAAAAGATACCCGTCTTAAAATGTCCGGTGCTTCTTTCACCTTAGGAGCATCTGAACAGTCGAATACTAGTTTTCCCTATATACCCTAAATGGGTCGATTTAAGTACCGGGCTACCGGCTAAAATAGGATGCCTGGGTTGGGTTGATCCCCATACAGTTCTTTGTCCATTTTTTCAAATATTTTGTAAATACTGAACACCTTACCTGTGATTATGAAGCCAATACATTACCATAACAATCTAAACCTTTACATAAAATGATTTCTCAGGTAGCAGGGTTTGCTTTATATAGAAGGTACAAAAACCAGTTCAAGAAGCTACTTAACATTATATCGCGCGACTTCCTTAAAGCATTGAAGGAGAGAGAAGATGCAAAAGTGACAAAAGCCGTGATGAGTTTAGAGACCTATATTCAATCAAACAAGTTCCAAAAAGAGCCCGAAGGATGGCGACTTCGTGATCATCTATCTTCAAGCGACTTCAACCCAAATGAATCTGCAGATAATCAACAACAATATCATAACTCGTCACATGGATACGGAGGGTACCAACAACAATACAATTATAATTCACCGAATAGGTTTGTTTACCGTCGATGATAGAATCACAATCTAGACTTTTTATGGCTGTATTCATAGTTGGATATTCATTTTTTCATTGTTAAACTTATTGTTGTACCATAACTCATTTAATGTAATAATTGCAAAGACTTTTTTTTTTCCTTTTAGTCAAAGAAAAACGTTATAGCTGCTACAAGAACCACCGAATTGACATTCGAAAAACATAGATGATCTTAAATACAATTTAATAGGATTAACAACCAATTTATGATAAAGCAAAATATATAAATATTATAACATTTGTAAAATACCATATCTAATAATTGTCACGGCCTAGTCAATGTGAATTATATTTTTCTTTCCACTTTGATGAAAAATATAGTGTTTTAGTGATATAGGGGATAAGAGAGAAAGAGGGTTAGTAGAAAATGGAGAGAGATCCGTGATGTTGTGTGTTAATAGACGTTTTTAATTAATCTTAAACTTTAGTAATCTATAATTCTACACTAATTACTTTTATAACTTTACAAAACAAAAAATATATATAAAAAGATAACTTCAATTTTAAATTTTAAAATATAAACGCAATTAGCATTACTTCTTACTAAAGTTAAGCGTATATTGGGTGCTCCGAAGATGCTGCAAAAAAGTGTTGGTTATGTAACTCCAAAATCCTCTTCTTCATTCCGTGATCATTCTTCGTGTTCGTAATTCCCAAAGGTACCAATAAGATTTCCACTATTATTACTTAAACCCTAACAAATCATCACATTTACATCCACTTCTTCAATCGAATCATCACAAATTGCAGATACGATCGATCATAGTTTGTTTGCAACAGTAACAATCATTAGATTATATACAGTTTGTGTGATTAATCGAACATTCGCGTTGATTGTTGACATCTATGGCGGATGGAGGAGATAGCGATGCCGTGTTGAGTGATGTGGAAGAAGACGATAGTCCTCCGGTGCCGACTGTAATCGGCAGTCGATCGTCGACGGAGGATGTGACGATCGAGAGATTCCGAGAACTGGTGGCGGAGGTCGATCGTGAACGGCGAGCGCGTGAGGCGGTTGAGAAGTCGAAATCGGAATTGCAGGTTTCGTTTAACAGGTTGAAGGTTTTGGCTCATGAAGCGATCAAAAAGCGAGACGAGAGTTCGCGTCAGAGAGATGAGTTGTTGAGGTCGAATGAGAAGTTATCGGCGGAATTGGATGAAGTTATTAAGGAAAAGGATGAATTGTTGAAGCAGAAGGATGATTTCGTTAAGGAGTTAGAGGAATCGGTGAAAGCTAAGGATTCATCTAGATCGGAGATTCAAACGGCAGCGCAGATGTTAGTCACCGGAATTGATAAAATCTCCGGTAAGGTTAATCACTTTAAGAACTTCACGGCTGGAGGATTACCTAGGTCCCAAAAGTACACCGGTTTGCCTGCTGTTGCTTATGGAGTGATCAAGAGAACAAATGAGATTGTTGAGGAGCTTGTTAGACAGGTTGAATTAGCAACAAAGTCTAGGAATGAAGCTAGGGAGCAAATGGAGCAGAGGAGCTATGAAATTGCGATTGAAGTATCGGAGCTTGAGGCTACAATCAGTGGGCTTAAAGACGCGGTGTCAAAAAGAAGTTCGGTTATTGAAGGTTTAGAGAGATCAAATGGTGAGAAGGATGAGATGATAGCAGAATTGGAGACAGAGTTGGATGAGAAGCAAGATTTGGTGAGGGTTTATGGTGGTAAGTTGAGGAGTTTGGAGTCACAAATGGATTTGCAAAGGCCATTACTGGTGAAACAGTTGAGTCATGTTTCAGCAATACATGATCAGGTTTGTGGGACCATTAAGGTAATTGATGGTAACAAGAAATCAGATTTATCGGAGTCCTCGTTTCTCCCGCAAGAAACGGATTCAGTGGAGAACGTACGTGCTTCTTTAGCTGGATTGGAGACCATAAATGAGTTGAGTTCAATGGTTTTGGAAAAAACAAAGGATTTGGTTGCTGAAAGAAGTCGAGAAGTTAAAAGTCTGAGTGAAACAGTTACTCAGTTAATTAAGGAGAAAGAGCATATTAGTTCTTTACTGAGGAGTGTTTTGTCAAGAAGAATGTCAGCTGATCTTTCTTCAAAGACCAATGAGTTGTTTAAAGTAGCAGAAAAAGGATTAAGGGAATCTGGGATCAATTATCGGTTTATTAATTATACTGGGAATGAAAATGTAGTTTCAAACAGTAAGGATGCTAACATGGATTTAGATGATGATGAAATATCTACTTTGGTGCGTGTTTTTATGCATTAATTTCAATTTCCACGTAGACAAAATACTATCATAGTTTCACAATAAATTTTTTGGCTGAGATGATTATCTGAATTATGCAGGCTGGTGCTCTTGAGAACATTATAAAACAGTCTCAGATTGAGATAATTGAACTGCAACATACTGTTGATGAATTAAGGTATTTTCCGTTAAAACTTCATGATTGGTTATCTCATTCTATGTTTTTGTTGTTTAAGATTCATTTTATGATGGTACAACTAAAATGATCTAATGCACCTTTATATTTGTATGTGTATCCAAGTGTAATAGCTTCAGATATTTTCTAACTATGGTTGGGTTTGGATGCTACTTGTAATCAAGGGCAGAGTCAAGTTTACAGAAGGAACGTGTTGAAGCTCAAGCTAAGGAGCTTCTGGAAAGTAAACAAAAGCTAGAGGAACTTGAAGAAAGAGAGAGAGTGGCAAATGAAAATGTATGCAACAATTTGTATAATTTGTGTTAAAGTTTTTTATTTCTTTATCCTTTCATTAATAATATTCATAATTCATATAATCATTCGCACCTAAATTTTAAATATGTGCGTGTATGTATAGATATAGATATTTATATATTATCATTTGTGTGGTGTAGGTTGAAGGGCTTATGTTGGATATTGCTGCAGCCGAAGAGGAAATTACAAGATGGAAAGTGGCAGCACAGCAAGAAGCTGAAGCAGGCAAAGCGGTGGAGCAAGATTATGTAGCACAGGTATGCTCACATTTAATTGTCTGTTATTACATGTTCATTGGTTTATTCTTGAGATTATGAGATATATGCAGGTAATCATTACAAATTGTTTGTTGAGATACCTTTATTTCATCTATATGAATTACATTCGTTCCGTATATATCAAAATTTTCTCTATGCTCAAACAAAATTGCTTTATAATCATTTTGAATGGTTCTCCCTCCAAAAAAAATCATATTTTGCCAAAACTCAAATCAATGATTATCTTACTATAACAACCGCAATGTGTAAAAGCATGTCTAAACTTTAATTTTTGCACCCTGTTTCATTATCTGATTCTCATGATTGAATATTTACATAACCACTTTTAAGATGCACATCCAAACACCTGTTATGTGATCTGCTAACATCCCTGCAGTTACATACTGTACGCCAAGAACTGGAAGAAGTAATACAATCTGTAATAGAATCAGAAAAAAAGCTCAAATTCAAAGAAGAAATAGCAGCTGCTGCCATGTCAGCAAGAGACGCAGCTGAAACATCATTAAAATTAGCAGACACAAGGGCTGCTCGTTTAAGGGAAAGAGTAGAAGAGTTGACTAGTCAACTTGAAGAACTCGATACACGAAAAAGCTCAATTAATGGAAAAAGGCCTAGATACATATGCTGGCCTTGGCAATGGCTAGGTTTGGACCCAATTGGACCCCGCCAGCTAGGAACACACCAACATACTTCAAATGAAATGGAGCTTTCTGAACCTCTTCTCTGATAACATTAATATCTCTGGTCAGTTTTCTTTATAATCCATACACTAAAAATGATATATTTGGAAAGAATTTTGGGTTCTTCCTTATACTTTTGTTGTTAATTTACTGTGCAGAAGATACAAAAACTCTTATAGTATTTTGTAAACACGTAATTATCATGGCTAGATTAATCATTTCATTCCATTTATGTGTTCAGTCAGTGAAGTTTGAAGTTTGAAAACAGTAGATGTCCAAAGCGTGTTTTTTTTGGTGTTTTTTTTGTTGTAACAAAGGCTTTGACATAATTTTTTTTGTGAGTTTTACTTCCATTGTAAATGACTTGCAATTTAATTTGCTTATGGATATATTGTGTACGTTTTGTGTTACTTGTCAGCTGTTGCAACTGACTATTTGTATATTAACCTTATTTAAAGTGTGATCAAACTTTTCTAACATCATTAGTATCTTTTGTCCATTGTTGTGTACATAGAAGCAGACGGCTACAACCTCGAATCGGTAAGTGATTCAGGGTTATGGGTGTGAACCTCCTTTTGTCGTCTTATCGTTGGGTTTAAGGCCTTATACCTGGTGGTTTATGTGGCTTATTATCTTTCTTATTCGTGCACTTGTGCTAAACCGCTAACTTGCACATGTATACTTTACCTGGTGGTTTATGTGGCTTATTATCTTTCTTATATGTCAAGTTGATGTTTGTCTTTCTAACACGTTGATTAAATAGAGTTAGTGTACATATCTCGACCATTTGGTTTTGTATAATCTACGCATCCATAGTATGTATGCTTGCTAAAGAGGGCTCTTTATGGTTTAAGCAAGCCCCTCGTGATTGGTTTTCTAAGCTCCATCATCACCCTGTTGGCTATTGGATTTACTCAATGTGTCTCATATTCTTCTTTGTTTTCCCAATCATTAAGTGGCTAAGTATATACTTGTATATGTGGATAGCAATATAACCATTGGGAGTTTTACGGACTGATTAGATACGTCGGCTGTATTCAGTTTGCATTCAAGTATTTGGACACTTCAAATTGTTGTCTCAGACTCTCAGGATCCCTATCACTACCAACATTTTAAAGAACATATTTTAAAGAACATTTGATTGAATTAAGATTGAATATTCATTATGAACTGAACATCTCTCATATTCACAACCGACATGAAATTTGAATTATGCATTCCTTAAAAGTTCCTGATTTCAAACAGTTATTTCTAAACTTATACAATGTTCCGATTTTGTAGATTCTTATAAAAAAACATAGCAATTTTGTTCCATACTTATCGAAAATGAAAGCAAAAGAAATTTACATCAACTGCTTGAAAATTTCACATGTAGCTTTATGAAACTGAAAAGATTCTCAGCCAATAGCTTTACCCAAACACAACCTCATTTTCGAAACAAATAAATTATACACGATAATTACTCAACTTCACCATTTACTATGTAAGCGCAACGAATCGTATACTTTAGAAACGCCATCACATCACCTCTGTCTGCGCCTGCCCGGGCTTTGTCCCTCTTACAGCTAAAAACGGATCCAAAGGCTCCATTTTAAGCGTTTTCCAAACAAAAAACAACTCCCCTCCCTCTCTCATCCACGTCAGCACTCTTCAAATGAGCTCACAAGCGTCCCAAAAACATGCATTGGGATGCTCTAACAAGCACAAAATGATAATCCATAATCTTTTAAATAAAACATGTTAGTACATTGTAACCATTTAAATACGAGTTAGGCGTTTTTCAATGTGTTCTATTTATTTGACTTGATTCATCCTTAGCTGACAAATTACACCACGGAAACCTCAACAAGATCAACATGATGGTAAAACATTGTGTTCAAAAAATGTATATACGTGTTCATATAAACAGAACTTGGTCAATCACAATGTTAACCAACCCTGTGTTCATCCTGTCTTCTTTGATATGGAAAGCCGTTCTTTAAATTAAGCGGCAGTGAGAGCACCTTTAAAATGGCGATCGATGGTCATGTTTTGGTTCCACTTGGTGGTTGTTAGGTTGTGGCTGATTCTTGTCATGAATGTTGTACTAGAACCCTAGGAGCCTACACCCATCTCCATTTCCTGAAGTCTGAAAGACACTTTTCTCATAACAATCACCAACGGAACCCTGTTACAAATTAAGCGTCGATATTAAAACACAAGGAAGGAACATAATATTTGGGTACAGCATACAACTAAATATATGAATGCGTATGTATGAATACATGGGCACATATGTGTTTTTCTACACGCATGTGTATATTAAAACACCCTGTTACAGATTAAGGGTCGATATTAAAACACAAGGAACATAATATTTGGGTAGAGCATATAACTAAATATATGCATGCATATGTATGCTAACATGGACACATATGAGTTTTTCTACACGCATGTGTATATACGTACATAGACACACGTATATACTATATATGCGTGTGTAAAACATGTTAGCTAGAATATATATGAAATATGTCTTGACATCCACAAGACTCTTTACTGCAACTAACGTTAAACAACTTCAAGGGGCAAATAACAAGGTATAAGCTGCAGCCATTTCATAAACCAAAATAAAGATGAAGAAATATTTAAACATTATTTTATGTTTTACTCATTGCAACACCTTTTTCAGTAGCTTGAGACTAAAGATCCATTAGTCAATGGTCATGATGTATGCAGTCATACACTTGTGTAAACATATTTATACATTTTAAATCTAGATTTGATTGATTTGATCATGAGCTAGTAAATCTGTAATGTTCAACTAATATTTTCTATCTTAAAGACTAAAAATACATGTAGGCAAATGATACAAGAAGTTAAAATCAGCTTGCCTTGCTCTGCAGCTTAAACTCCACTAAAAAGATAACGGTGGCAACAAGGCTGATTTTGACTATTCAAGAAGACATGCAGGCAAATGGTTCTCAACTAATGCCAAAGTTATTAATCACATCTTTCAACCTGAAATTTCATGCAAATGTTTAGATAAAATTTAATATAAATTGGCATATGAATTTATGGATACATCATACATGATTAACATACGTACCTTTTCCATTACTTATGCTACAAGAGTCTCTTGAATTAATGGCATTAATAAGAGTCTCTGAAATATCTCTATCAAGTGTAAAACCTTTATCCATCATCTGCTCCCACATCATACAAGCCAGCGAGAGCTTATTTTCACGTAAAAGTCCTTCAATTATGAATTTAAATGTCAATTCATCTGGATGCAAACCTTCAACTTTCATCTGCTCAAAAAGATTCATGGCTTCACTAACCCTAGAAGCCTTACAGAACCCACTAATTATAACATTATAAGAAACAACATCAGGGGTGATTTTATGTTCTATCATATCACAAAAAATCGTATGGGCCATTGATATTCTCCCAGTTTTACACATATGATCAATAGTCGTTGTATACAATACACGATCAGGTAACAAACCCATTTCTGTCATTTTGTCAAGGAGCGTTTTTGCTAAACTGGAATTACCTTCTTGTAGAGAAGCCTTTATTAATATGGTAAATGTAATGATATCGGGTTGAATACCTTGATGACTCATTTCTTCAAACAACTCATAGGCTCGCTTAACACGATAACCCTTGCAAAGTGCTCTAATGATGGTGTTATAAGATACAACATCAACCATACCCTTGACTTCCATTTTCCTCACCATTAGCATATATGCTTTTTCAATAAGATTGGCTTTACAAAAACCTTTGATAATTTGGTTATAACTATAATTATCAAGTTTCATCCCATTCCGTTCCATTATCCTCATCAGCTTTTCAGCCTCATCCAACATTAATCTATCACAACAATGATTCAGCAAAATATTATAAGTAACCAAATCCGGAGGACACCCATTCTTTCTCATAAAGGTCACAATCGCTTGCGCTTTATCCAGTCTACCAGCTTTACAAAACCCGTTAATAAGAACATTATACACCGACGTACTAAAATCAAGTTTCATAACACCTACAGTCAACTCATAAGCTAAATCAACCTTCCCAATACCACACAAACCTAACACGAGTGCTCTACACGCATTAGCATCAGGTCTAACACCTTTCTCGATCATCGATTCCCACATTCGAACAGCCTGATCAAACCGTTTAACCCTCATCAACCCACTAATCACAGTAGTGTAACTCACCACATCAGGATCTCTCCCCTTATCAGACATATCAACCAACACCCCTAAAGCCACATCAACCAAACTTTCACAACACAAAACATTCAAATACATATTATACGCCCACATATCCAGCACAGCTCCTATCCTACCCATATCTTGCAAAAGCTTATCAATCAACCTAAAGTCTCTAACTTTACACAAACCACAAATGATCCTCGAGTAAGTAAACGAGTTTAAAGAATACCCTTTTCGAATCAAGTCATCATAATACAATTCCACCAACTCAAAACGCGAATGGCAGACCAAAACCCCGATAATACGGTTGTAATCAATGCTGAAAACTCTGCAATCTGATTGAGTCATTTCGTCGAACACCTGGAGGGCTTTGTCGATATGACCAGCTTTAACGCACTTGGATATCAAAGAACGGTATATGAGCCGATGTCTAGCCAGAGCTCTATACATATCCAACTGGGTATCTCGATTCTCAAATACATGTCATCAGATTGAGTGAACTCTGAGGGTGAAACGGACTATAAGATGAACTGTGACTTGAAAGGGGAGTGTTGGAAGAAATTAAATTGGGAAGTGGGTTCACTTGAGTGATTTGGATCGTGTGGATATGAATGTAAATGTGAATCGAGTAAACACACGAAGGAAGATGAAGATTGAAGAGTGTGAGTTTGTGAGATGGGTGGTCGGTGGTAGTGCAGACGGCGAACGAGGGGAAGAGATGACGGAGGAGATGTTGATGGACTCAAGGCCCGAGTCCAGTTATTCAAATTCATATGGGCTAAGAATAATGGGCTTTACAATTGGGCCTTTTAGAGGTTTTTTTTTTAATTTTTTTTAATTTTTTTTTAATTTTTTTTTTATTTTTTTTGGGAGGGAGGTTTTAACTTTTAAACTTTACAAATGTTTCTAGACTGGAGTGGTGGGTTATGTAATTATGTTGCAATTTGCAATCTTCGATCGAACCTGTTTTAACTTTTAAGTGAAAATTTGGATTGATATGTTGTTGCGAGAATGAGCATAAAGGAACATTAAATTTGAATTTAAGGAGAAAATGTCATGTATATTATATATAATATTTCTTTTCTTTTCTCAAATTCAATTTTAATGTTTCTTAACGCTCATTCTTGCAACAACGTTATGTGCATATTAATTTAAATTTTTATTTAAAGGTTGAAACCGCTCCGATTGCAACTTGCAACATAACCCATCAGTTGAGAAACGTTTGAAAGTTTAAAAGTTAAGACTTCCTTCTTTAGAAAAAACAGAAGGAAAAAAAAAAGAATATGGGATCAAACCCTGGTGAGAGTGCAAATCATTAAGTTGGGTGTCCTTGTTTTATTTTGTAATAGAAATAGAAATTTATCTGATCTATCATTCAACGTATTAAAAGCTTACTTCAATTTATTAATGTTTTCAGTTGTGGTTGATATATAGTATGAGTATCATTCTCTCAGGCTCTATATTGAATTATAGCATTCACATTTCGTCTCTTATAATTTTGTGAGTATAATCATTATATTATATAGAATGATTGTTAGTGAATTAAAGAGAAAAATATTAATGTTCATCAGTACATTTAGGAAAATACTGTTCAACTATTATAATTTTTTTAATATTTTAAAAAATGGTTGCAAATTAAAGAAAGAAAAAAGGTACCGATAAAGGTAAAATATTATTGAGTTGAAAATGAAAGAAAAAAAAGGTGATTTTTAATGTAATAATAAATATTAAGATAATAAATGAGATGTGAATACTCTTATTTATTTTCTATATACTTCAATTTTATAAGTTTTCCAGTTTTTTCTAGTTAGTTGTACCGTTGTACACATGGTTGTCTATTCATATTGAATTATACTAAATAACCTAACAAAATTTAAAACCAAAATGGATGTGATTCATTTTATGAAATTCAATCAGGAAAACAATGTATAATTAAGTTATTGTTTCTCGCTCTTCTATCACTGCAAGGTAAAACCGTAAAACTGATCAAAAGCACGTATTATGCTCGAGGGAACAAATCAAACATTTGGGTTATTGTGGATATTTATAATGACAAGATAGGTTGTTTAAGGTCATAAATATTTGTTTACTTTTTAGGGTCCATATTGATTGAACTAAAAAGAGTGGATACGTGGTATCGCGTTCGCCCCAAAGGTTTGGGGGGTATCAAAGGTAGGGGCGGTGCTTATGCTAGTACAACCATGCCCATCATGCTTTCACACTGTCCTTTTTATCCGATATCTGTTTTGTTGCTTCTCTAATTCGACATGAAGATGCCACAACCATTTTGGGCATCGAAATCTTCATCTTTCTATGCTTTGTCACATCACTCATACTGATTTCTGCACCACCACCCCTTTTCACACAATAAAAAGAACTTATGATATGCGAGCATTAGTGTGAATCATCTTAATCTCTTTCTATTTTTTTTTTGAAAGATTCAATAAGGTTAACCTTTTTAAAGGCTAAAGGATCACTAACTAACAGACAATTGTTCCATCCGATCATCTTTATTACTTGAGTATGAAATTCGAAATCACTCTCAGGTGGAAACTCACCATAGGTGAGAAACTTTGTCCCAACCTGGAACCCTTATTTTATTACAAGTGAGACTTCAACTCAAGACCTTCTCTTGTTTTAATAAAGTTTTGAGATACCCCACCTCAATCACTTGAGCTGACTAAATGATTGTTTGGCAGCATCTAAATCAACCTCTTAATGGTTCAGATGTCTGAATGGTTCAACACTTAATGGTTCAGACTGTTTGTTTCGCGAGCAAATGTCTGAATGGTTCAGACATTTGCCTCTGGATGGTTAAACATTATACTAATATTAAATGGTTAACAGGTCTAATACTGAATGGTTAAAACCTCTAATCAAAATTGGTCAGACATTTGTCTGTTAATAGATAAGCAATATACTAACTTTTAATGATTCAGACCTCTTAATGGTTTAGCACTTAATGATTCAGACTTTTTATTAGTTCAGCACTTAATCATTCAAAAATTACAAAACAACCCCTACCTCATCCAAGTACTTAATTTGTTCATCCTAGTCAAACCCAGATAATCTAGTAAATCGTTATCCAAATAAAGTGTGTTACGTGTTAATGGCAAAACTAAGGTTGCTCATGGGAAACCTGACTCGTTGCATGACCCGCCCCGTTTGCATTGAAGATGATCTTAGTGTTATTTGAGAAAGAGAAATAGAACTCCAAGAAGATAATAAAACTGCATTTGTTTTCAAAATCCAGTAACACAGGGAAAGATGAATTCAAGTTTATGTATCATTAAACAGATCAAAGCAAGCATATCAACTGAATAAAACCAACTAAACTCTTGAAAACTTTATGAAAAATATATCTGTAGCATATCAAAAGCAACTAACAAAGCACTTGTCTGTTTGGAATGCAGGAACATGGTCAGTAACCCCTGCATTAACCAAGAAAAGCATGTCAAATAAAGAAAAACATAAACTTAAAAATAGCATGAGACAAATTTCAAATGGAAGAAACAGATTGTTGAAAAACACTATTTTAAAGTTATATTCATGAATTTGATAAATCATCCTTGTAATTCTTTCATATCTGTTCATCTTCTATATGAAATTTGGTTCCACAAGGAAACAGGAAATTAGTGTTTCGAATCAACTTGGCCCATAGAACGTGTTACCCACCCGTCCAACCCACCAAGCTTTCCACTATAGTTTTCTAAAAGGCACAACAGTAATTTATGTACTTCTGCTCCCAACCAATGGTTTTAGTTGCACTATAGAAAATAGATTAGCCATGCAACTATTATAGAAATATTTATAAATCTGATAAGTCATCCTCTTAATTCCTTAATATCTGCTTATCTACACCAACATTCTCTCCCTCACCAGTATAAGTGTATCACTTTCATCAACATTCATCATTATTTAGTGTTCATCTTTGATGGCATATTGAGTTGAAAAAATCTTTCTATACGACATAAGAGGAACTAAATTAACCCGTAAATCTTATTTCTCTATCCAAAGTTTGGCTAATTGTTTCTGGATAATGGATATATCAGTGCATCAGGCGGCTTTTAGCAAATTGTTAAAATGTTTCTGATCTGAAATAAAAGAGTAAACTACATAGATTTAGAAATATATTCAACATTACATTTACATCTATTCTTAATTTTATTTATCGGACTTTAAACCTTACATTTTGATGTAAACAACTTTTAAAACATACCCTTTGATGCAAAAAAGTGTAAAGTTGGATGCATTTCCATGCAGAAAGTTCGCAAAAATGATAACAGCATTTTTAAAAGTTAACATCAAATGTAAGTTTTATATGTTGGTTAAATCAAAACGTAGTTTAAAGTCCAATGCATACGATAGCAATAGGTCTAAAGCTGAATACATTTCCATACAGTTTGCCCTCGATATAAATGGTTGCCTTGATGCTTAAGGAGCACACTTTTGTCATTTTCATGTTGTATAATATCTATCTAGCTACGTTTGCCTATTCACGTATTATCAGGGGCTTGATTTCTATATATGCTTACAAATTTACACATTTGGCAGAAAAATTGCAGAAAAATTGAAGACATAAACCAAATAGACCATTACACTGAATGCTTGAAATAAGAATGCCAAATTGTGAGTTATATTTAGTCATGGTTTATGGAAAAACCATAAATCATCTGAACTTAGAAGTTTAAATCATACTGAGCTTATTATCTCTAGGGCTCCCCTATTGAGATTTACTTTCAAGGTCCTCACCTCATCTTCAATTCTTCATTGTGTAAATTCTACCACTAAACTCTACATTAACTTTCTAAGTTACAGATTTCATATCAAGCTTCCATGGGACTATAGAAGTGTGATGCATCTACTAATATTTCCCGATAATCATTATGTAAACGAATTATACAACAGATAAAAGCATCATCACTAGGTATGTTCCAACACAACTCGACAATGAAGCTAGTGTCCCAAAACCTTTTTACAGATCAACTTCCGTCCATCATAGCAACTTTTTGTTATTTACTGAACGAGTATGTACTCATTAACCTTAATACATTGATTAACAAGCTATAGTGCAGTTCAAGTTTCTTCCTATGCTTAACGAAATAGCTCAACATCAATATATACCAAAATCAATAGTCTCATCGATCCTCTACGTCCATAATCCACGTATCTTCAACCACAATCTAATCAAACAGTCTACTAAAACTCTAAAAGCACAAAATCCATAAAAACTAACACAATTCCAACCAAATCATCATACCTGACTTTTTTCACGAGAATCGACTTGAGCTTACGAGCTAAATCTTGCGATTTGAGCCTACGCTGTAGGCTCTTTCGAGCCAACACTCGTTTCTCGGAGTTTTTGATGTGATACAACTGTTCGTTCTTAATCATCCGTTCGATTCCACTCGATTGCATTATCCTCTGCATATAAGTTAGCCCCCTCTCCAAGTTGTTGTTGAGAATCTTCACTCGGATCCCCCGCCATTGCTGTAAATCGGAGCTCCGATTGCTTAATTCGACGTTTGGGCGTGAGAAGACGGAGGAAAATCTCCTGCACATGGAGTTCATCGTTAGGGCTTGGAGTGGGTTTGGGGTTTTGGCAAAACTTTAATTAAACTTGAAATTTTCTCTCTTATTATTGGTACCGGACACTGCTATTATAAATCATCACGGAAGGTTTATACACTCTTTTATACGACGCATATAAGACTATATAACCAATATAGGATTTATGTGTTGTTGATTTATAATTATAAGATGTCTAGATATCATATCCCTTCATTTTTAGTTTTACACTCATGTCATTTAATTTTACTCTTCTTTATTATTTACTAGAGAAGATAATATTTGTTGTATATCTTTACTCTATTATTAAAATCACCACATGTTATGTATGCTTTTTGTTTAACACTGGGCTTTGACCATTAAGCTCTTAAGCAGTGACACGATGCATGAGCATGTATGAATTTAAACTTGAATAATTATTTAAATTAATTATATTTTTAGTTTATTTATTTAGTTTATCCTTGGTATTTAGTATAAACTAGTATTAAGCCCTTAGCGTTGTGGCGGATGACGTAAAACCATGTCAAGTAGCATCAATTTAACACCATCTGGCAGAGGGCGTAAAACCATGCTAAGTAGCAGCAATTTAACACCATCAACAGCGACCACCAACACTGACCATCAATACCGAAGAAACTCGTATTAAAAAATAAATAAATAAATAAAACCAAACGAAAAGTAAACGTAAAAACGTTGAACCCTGCGTGTGAAACAAAACAAAACAAACATACCCAGTATATCCCACTCAAGAGTAGGGTCTGGGAGGGGTAGGTGGTAGCGAGTTTTTCCTCTACCTTGGGGGTAGAGAGACTGCTTCCAAAGAGACCCCCGACTCGAAAGCAAAAGCAATAGCAATAACAAACAAAAGCAAACATATTATATAGCATACAACACATGGGTATAAGACACATAAAATTTAGGAAAAAAACATACAACAAAAAGCGGCATGTTGCACCTATAAATGACAGGTGAGGAATACGTGCACAACAAGGCTACATTTATCCTTCCTACTCACAAATTGTTGGATCTAGATTGTATAGGACTAGATCATTTTTGTATAGACTTAGTACTTGTATCAAGTCTTGTAAATAACACGTGTAATAGTCAATATATATATATGTGCTTTGAATGTATAGGTTAACCCCTTTATATATATGTGTTGATTTGTGACTTGACAGGAGAAACAATATACTTGGATGGATTTTCTGAAATTGACTAAGTGTAGGAAACATCTACGGATGAACAATATTGTTAATCCGTAGGTATGTTCCCTACAAGACCAAATGACCAAGTGAATGTTCCTGCGGATGAGCAAGTACTGTGAAGTAAAGACTCCTACGGAAAAAGGATTTCTTACGGAAGACCAAATCATCTACGGAAGAACAAAAGTTCTGCGGAAGATCAAGTCATTTAAGGAAGAACAAAATATCTGCGGACGACAAGATTGCTGCGGAAGAACATAATACTTGTTCGATTGCAATTACCAAGAAGTCAAACAAGTCAACACAATCAATAACAAATCCCGAGAGATCCGGTGTTTCCTTAACCGACTCAAACCATCTATAAATATGAGTCCTAGGTTTCACATCTCGAAGAACACAAT
>BJCN01124563.1:7149-17466 GCA_018326445.1 Flaveria brownii
AAAAAAAACAAAAAACAAAAACAAATGCCATATCTACTGTATGATCTTCATTGATGACTGGAGTTCAAAATCAAATAATTAAAAGCTTATCATCAATATGTCCAGATAAAATCTATAGTCTGAACTGACAATCAAAATTTGCAGTTTCAGATGGTTTGAACATGCTGCAGGAACATTCGTCAAGGTTCCATTCTTAGGAGCTGTGTCGTATTTGACCCTGGGTGTCTCCCCATTCTGTGTAGCATTTGCTGTTGTGTGGGCTGTTTATCGCAGAATTTCTTTTGCTTGGATTGGTCAAGATATACTTGTAAGATAATTTTTTTCTTGTTCAATTAATTTGTGGATTTTTAATACAAAATAATACAGTAAATTAAATTACAGTATACTCATTTGTATTCATCTTAAACCAGGGTATCGCACTGATAGTCACAGTAATCCAGATAATACGAGTGCCTAATCTCAAGGTAATTGTATAAATTCATCGTCAGCTGCTTTTTACTTCCATTTATGGTTCTTCTGATTATATGCTGATTCGTTAACCTGAAATATTGACTGATTTCAATTGATATTATCATTCTATTGATCAAATCAGGTGGGAACAGTTCTCCTCAGCTGTGCATTTTTGTATGACATTTTCTGGGTGTTTGTATCCAAATGGTGGTTTCATGAAAGTGTAATGATAATGGTGAGATTTTATGGCTGTTGTCTGTTGGCCACCATTATAAAATTTATTTATTTTCAAAACCACCACAAAATGACCATTTATTTATTCGTTTGAGTGCAGGTAGCTCGTGGTGATAAGAGTGGAGAAGATGGCATTCCGATGTTATTGAAAATCCCACGAATGTTTGATCCCTGGGGTGGCTATAGCATCATTGGATTTGGTGACATTATATTACCAGGGCTATTAGTGGCTTTTTCTCTAAGGTTTGAACTTTGAACAATTGGTCCCTTTTATAAAGACTAAACATGTTCCTCAAGTTTTGTCAACAATTTGGAACCTCTTAGATTCGCTTTTTCAAATTGATAATTGCTTTGACTTGATACATCAGCTATTTGTCAATTTATAGTGGTGGAAAAATGGGTGGGCGTGTAACGGGCCAAAAGGGTATCTTTGGGAACGTGTCAAAAATTCAAAATTGGTCAGGTGGGTTTACCCTAGTCCAAAAGTCTTAAGCTTTTTTAATCAATTTACCTGTTAGATAAAACATAGCCCAAGAGTTGTCCCATTCACACATAAATACGCCAAATTAGTAAATTATCCGCTCTAGTTAAGTATCTAAACTATCCCCTGTTAGATAAGTCATTGTTTAGGAGTTATATAGTTTAGTTTTATATTTTCAAGGTAGCTTTGTGTAAATTATCTATGTAATGCCTCATGTAACTTACATTTGATTAATGAAGAAAGCCATTATCATTTTCATTCATCCTCCAATGAACACGAAATCAAAAATCACGTGTGGCCAATTCAATAGCATGAGTTGCAACAAAAATTATGAGTAACAGGCAACTGTAACATGAAAGCTTTCAAAATATGTAAATACTGCAATTTTTCTATACAGGTTATTAGTTTTTCGTAGTTCTCTAACATTATTCTCTTGATGTTACAGGTATGATTGGCTGTCAAATAAAAGCCTGCGAGCAGGATACTTCTTATGGGCAATGATTGCTTATGGATTAGGTAATGGGACCTGCAGTTTTGGGTGTGGCTTTGGTTGCGGTTTTGGTTGCATTTCTTGGTATTAATGTGTTGATAGCTTTGCTTTCTGTTCTGCAGGTCTTCTAATTACATATGTGGCTTTGAACTTGATGGATGGACATGGTCAACCTGCTTTGCTTTACATTGTTCCTTTCACAGTTGGTATGTTCTTTTTTGGTGGGGAAAAAACATCAACAAAAAAACTAAGGATGTCGATCATGTCAAGTTGGTGGGTTGAATCGTTGAACCCACACATGGCTCACATAGTTATTATTGTAAAAGACATCGTCTTAACCCCGATACACTTAAAATCATGTAATCTGAACACGACCCGTAACATCTTGGCACGCTGTAAACGTGCTAAATGGGTTGTAGGGTTGTTTAATAACAGGGGGGTCCGCATGTTTAATTACACGGGTTCAACAACTCAACATGCATGACCTGTTTATACACATGCCATATATTACAAAAGAAAAACTTGTGTTGATGCTTTGAAATTATGGTTTGAATTTGCAGGCACATTATTGACGTTGGGGAAGCGACGAGGAGATCTGAGACACTTGTGGTCAAAAGGAGAACCGGACCGGGTTTGCCCTCATGTTCAACTTCAACCTTCTGAACAGTAAAGTAACGCAAGGGACAATGCTTATAGTTCGGAAATAATTTGTCCTGTTTAGAGAATACGGTATTTCCTGTAACACTGATAGATAGAGAGACAACATACTTAGATTAGACGACTTTAGGCTTCTTATTATAACGATTTTACATCTTCTCCCACCACTTCGCATATTAATATACCCAACTAATGTGTTTTTCAATTTAATGTAGCCCCTCGCGTACGCTTGTTGAAAGAGGGTAGATATCAAAACAGTAATTCATTTGGAATGAGTTTGTAATCAGACTAAACAAACATGAACATGGGCTTGTTTGTTTTTGTTCGTCAAAGTTTAACCGTACAAACGAACAATGAATGTATTTTCTTATTAAGTTTGTTCGTTAAGAAGATATGCTTCTTTGTGCGTATTTATTTAATAGATGAACATCAACCAAGGACCATCAAATGAACATATAAAAATATATAAACTAATTTAAAAATTTTTAGTTAAGATATGCAAGAATTTATTTTTCTTTTTTTTAAACGGTCAACGAATAATTTTTACGCCCGGTCACCCGGGTAAATCCATTGGCAAAAGGCCACCCACGTCCGCTAACACAGAAAGCGATGGTGACCTGCCTTGCCCACCATTCCAAGAGAAATCCACCACTCAAAGACCCACTGTGATAGAACCATTAGCCAACTTGAAGCATATTACACCTAGTGAGACCCCAAGATTCAAATAATTTATTTTTCTAATTTTGGTTTTGTGTGTTCGCATGTAAAACATTGCTATAAATACCTAGTAAAAAGTAAAACATTATGTCAAGTGCCAAAATTACGTAAGCACATCTATATTCCTTGTTCTCTCTCATTATCAAATAACATCCACAAAGTAAATTATAATATATAACTTGTATAATTATGTATTTAAAATTTATATGTTATTTTTATATTCTAAATTTTAATAATTTTACATTATATTTTATTTATACATATGTTCTTTAAAATTTATTTTTTCAGATTTTGCAGGGTTATCAATTATTGAAAATCAAGAAAGATCTTAAGTTGATTTGAGATGAGATTTTTTTTTTAATATTTAGTAAATCTATATTACCAACTATTTAACATTTATGTTATTCAATTTGGGTGACATATAATTATGTAGCATAGAATATAGTAAACATAAATATAACAAACACTTACACTTGCATTGATGTAAGAACAACTACATTAGAATAATGAATTGTAAGCAACCGAAAGCTCCCCAATGTCATTAAATTCATCGGCTTTTTATAAAAATAAATACAAATGCAAATAGTTCAAGAACTTGAAAGGAACAACTTAATTATTACAGGCACCAACAAGTACCGATATTTACACAATCAAATATAAAGAGTTATATTGCAAATAAGTAGTAGCAAATATATATTTCTAGAACAAGGTATTAGATTAATATAAGAAAATGTTACATTGTTTAGCAGGGGTATTACACTATTGTTAAAGACAGTGACATTGATGTAAGAATGTATACAAAAACATTAATTAGAGGAAAGTTTCCATTGTTGTATCAGTTGTTTCCATTTTCTAATGATGCAACAAAGTTACATTGTTATGTTGTAAGGTTCCACTGCTGCATTTTACTTCCCACAGCTACATACTTGTACCCACTTATGTTTCGTATACAGTGGGGAAACTTATATCCATTAATACATACCCACTCAAATAGGTAAATTTTAATGTACAGAAACAAATAAAAAACATAAATGGTTTTTATAGGGAGTGTTGAAATCTTGGACAAAAAGTTAAATATTTTTATTAACGAATTGAAAAATGATGTAACAAGGGATTAAATTAATGTAACATGAGATACTACATTAATGTAATATCATACTACATCACCGTATGAAGATGTTACATCAATATAATAAATTAACTTGAACACCGGCTTGAACAAGTGTGTAGATTGAACAAAGCATCACGTAAGTTGAACACCATGTTTGAGCATACCATGATTACTTTTAATTAACTTGAATCATACCATGAACACCTTGATAATCTTACCATAAACGAGTTGGAATTAGCTAAATATTTTGTACATGTATTCTCTAAAACATTATAACTCCGAGCAACTAACCAAATGTTTTGTGTTCATCGAACAAGATAGTGCATCAAGAATGCCACCTTAGGATTAGAGTTGAACATAATGTGAACATAAAAGAAATGTATCATAATATTCACCTGTTAGAAATACCTAGATAACATAATACCTAGATAACATAACATAAATGATGTTGACTTTGTTACTGATGGTGTTTGTGTATGGTTATATCAACTGCTAGTAATATACAGAAGTTGCAATAATGAAATAGGGTATTAGGACAAAAAAATATATAACCAAAAACATGTGTACTAGACAAAGAATTTAATTAGCATAACATATAGGTGGAATAAAACAACACATATTTAAAACATTTGACAATATCAATGAAGACTAACTTAATACATTAAAAAAACAACTAGACATATAACCAAACCATCAACAATAAAAATAATACAGAAGTTAACATTATTCGTACAACTTTTATTAATATGTGTACAAGAATACATTTTTTTAAGGATTGTAACATTTAAACATCATAGACCAAAGGAAATCTCCACCCTAAGTATATCTAAACCCAACAATGCATACAAGTGACAAAATAACCGAAAAATAATCTCATGGTTAAACAACAAACAACTCACAACTCACAACTCACTACGTTAGTCTTTGGGAGATAGATGTGACAATGTTGATCCATACTCCATGAGAAAACCAACACCAACCTCAACGCTATCATCAGTTTAATTTCCTAGGAGAGTCGTGAGTAGCTCAAGAGCAACAAGCACATGAGCAACCTGTTAGTTAACCAAATAAGCTATAAACTTGATAACAGCAAGCATTTGATTTTATGAAAACCATTAGTGTCATTGTTTTTATTTAGAGATTTAAACAACCATAAGATACACAATTTCACAAAATACATCAAATAAAACAAAGAAAAATGAGAAGGAGATTTGCACTCATTCCTGTATTTTTGGTTTTTGGTTTGCTGGTTTTAAAAACTATATAAAATACAGGGATATCTATGGGCTTACATACAGGTTGATTGTTTGTTGTTTAGTTTGACTCGAGGATCGACCCGTTTACTTGAGCCAGCCTAATGGGATCCACAAGTTGGTTGGAGTTGGATAAGGAAGAAAATTTTGAATATTATCTCTTAATTAATTATTGGTCATTATTTTCTATTTTTAAGGATTTTGTTTCCCAAATATTTTGTGTTTCTTATTTTTATATACTAGGATCTAGAGTATTTGGTTTTCTTATTAGACATTGAATTATTTTGAGTTTTGAATTATTTTGAGTTTTGAATTATTTTGAGTTTTGAATGTTAGTTTGAAGCTATTTTTGATTGATCAGATTTTGAGTCATTTGATTGCGAAGTATCAATATTCTAGGTTTTGGCTATTGAAATTGTGTTAATTTCTTAAAAATCTCATCATCAGTCTTGATCATTCTGACTCGTGTTATATTTACTACCTTCCATTTTGACTCGTATGATATTTACTTCTTGATCATTCTAACATGCTTAATACCATTTTTTTAATTTTAATGCATCTAAAACCATTTAAAATTGTTACACTCCAACGTAACCCATCATGTCTAGATAAATACCTATAATGGCCTAAAACCGAGTGTTTGAGTTTCTTTTGTCATGTCTAGAATGCAACAATTATTATGCATATCAATAATGGCCTAAGCCAGCCTTGTAGCATTGAAGGGGCTTGATTGTATAGTGAAGATTTGAAAAGGGAATAGAGATTGTTGGTTTACATGTTGAAAGTGTAAATTGATGGAATGTTTACAAGAACACATGTATGTATGTTTTGAAGTGGCTAGGCGAGTAACAATTATTATGTATATCTATAATATAATGTCTATTTCTAGAAACTTCCAATGAAATATTAAGCTTTTTCAATGCTTATGCAGTGTGTTTATGGGCAATCATCTTGGATAACGTTTCTAGGTCCTTTTACGACTTTTAAAGGTTGTTATAAGACTCTCCCAGGTTGTCATATTGGTTTAGAACTTTGGATGTTGTTCTAGAGTCTTCTAGGCAATCATCTGTAAAGAAATTAATTCTAATAAACCGGATGATCTGATAGTCGTGAAGAACATTTTCAGATTAAAACTATTTAGGGTTCAATCCAAACTTTTAATCAGATAAAACTCATAAATTAAAAACAATATATGAATTAATTGAAGAGTTTTTAACCAGAAATTAGAAGAAGAAAACGATCGTATGTCAAATTCGCATTTTACAGGGATGGGGTTAACTGTCAAAGGCAGTTTTCATGATTAAAAACGATCATTTTTTCCCCGGGTTTCATATGTGAAACTTCGAGAAAATTAAAATTTTAATGCGTTTTTAATAAAGTATTTTTATCAAAATAAAAATTTTTCACGCTAACCTGGCAGCTCGACCCGAACCAGAGACCCTGCCCCTTGGACCCCACTCCTAGGGGCGCTGCTCCCGGACCTCCGTTGCTTAGCCCCTAAGAAGATACTAATATCGAATATCACATAAACCCAAACAAGTATACACTACACACCTCCTGACCTGTTTAATGGGTATTTTAATCACATTGATCGACCAGTCAATCCATTCACACTAAAATATATAACATCATCGATGCTTCTAAATTTGCTCGAAACCTTATAAATTACAAAAATTACGACCTGATTGTAATCTGTCATGATATATTTAAAATTATACACATAAGTTCAAGAAGTTGAAATTTTCAAATATGTTTTTCTTGTTTGTTTTAAATAGTTAGTTTTATGCTTTGTGTAATTTAAAAACAAAATATTACGTGTTAGACAAAAAAAAAATACAGTAGCCTAAATTTTATTTTTGCATTATTGTGACAGTTCTATATTAATTTGTAGTTATTATTTATTATTATAATAAACACTTCCGGTAACAATAACAATAATATTGATGGTAATAATAATATCCATAACAACTATAACCTTGATGGTAACAATTTTACTATTTGCCTGACAAGTTGATTTTAAATGTAACGTAAATCTTTCAATCCGTCAACACAAAATTACTGCAGTTGACACCCGTCAACACAAAATTACTACAGGTGACATTCTGGTTTAATGACACGGGGTTAATAGTTTAGGTTTGGGTTCTGTAAGATCTCAGTTTCAAACATGAGTCAATGGTTTTTCTATAGTGATAAGTTTTCTTTTTTATGGTGTTCTTAGACGAGTCAAGATTAAAGCATAAAAAATCAGTATAGGCGGTTAAAATTCCATCTAAAAAGCTCACACAGATATTAAAAACAGTTCTATAAAAAAACAAAATTACTATTTTAAATCTTCTATTAGTAAAGAAAGAAATACATGAACCAATTATTTTTCCAAACTAGATATTAATTCCCACAAAAATGCAACATCACCCATAGCTAGCAAGTAGCAACATCACTCACCACAACTCACACACATAAAACCTGAACCTTATCTCAGGGTATCAATTCACACACACAACATGCCACCACAGTCGCCGGAGTTTCGCCGGAAAACCTTCCCTACGATATCCGAATACACCTTCTCCGCCACGAACCACCGCTCCATCGCCGCCGACCTCGACGGCACCTTACTGAAAGCCAAACTCTCCTTCCCCTACTACATCCTCATCGCCATCGAAGCCGGCAGCCTCCTCCGCGGCCTCGTTCTATTACTGGCTCTTCCGATCATCTCCATCGTATACATCTTCGTCTCCGAAGATCTCGCCGGTAAAATATTATTATTCATCACATTCACCGGAGTCAATATTATTGACATCCAAGCTGTCTCCCGCTCACTTCTGCCGCGGTTTTACGCGGCAGACGTGAGAAGAGACAGCTTCGAGGTGTTTGATAGGTGTCATAAGAAGGTGATTGTGACCGCGAACCCGGTGGTGATGGTGGATGAGTTTGTTAAAGAGGTTTTAGGAGCGGAGAAGGTGATTGGGACGGAGATTGAGGTGGATCCCGTGACGATGAGAGCTACGGGGTTTGTTGCGGAGCGTGGTTTGATGATCGGGAAGTTGAAGGAGATCGCGGTTGTGGAGGAGTTTGGGGAGGATTTGCCGGATATCGGAATCGGTGATCGGAGATCGGATCATGCATTCATGTCGATTTGTAAGGTTAGTAGTTTGTTGTGGTTTTGGAGTTGGTTATGATCGTAATTATGTTGTTGATTGAAGTTGATTAGCATAGGAAATGTGTGATCCGATGAGTTGATTGTTGTTAGGAAAATTAGAAACGAATTGAATCACAAGCATGAACAAACTGTTAAGAGGAATATGCGTTTGACAGTAATTGGTGTGCTTTTTAAGTACGTTGTTGTGGGTTTAAATAAGGGAAAATTTTCAAAATGTTTATTTGACAAACTTTTTTTTTTCAAATGTTTCTTTGACTAGCTTATCTCTTAAACTGTTCCCACCCCGTCCCGAACGTAAAACAGGTTGTTTGAACTCAAAATGAGCGGTTCAGATGTAGCCATGTGTCTAAAGAGGGTCGTTACAACGGTTCGGACGAACTTACGAAGGTTCGGACGACCGCAAGTTTGTTCGGACGACCGTAAGTTCATTCGGACAAACTTACGAAATAGACATTTTAAAGATTACTTGATCAAATGGACATTTTAAGAATTTTTCTTTTAAATAAGAATTGATGTTAAAATAAAATTGGTCGATGAATTTTCTCTAGAAGAAATTTTGGAGTTTTATGGAAGTTTTTTTGGAGTTTCTCTAGAAGAAATTTCGGGTTGGTCATTGGTGATATGATGTAAGTAATAATTAACTATTGAAACAAACTGTAAGAAAGAACAACAAATATACTCTTTTGGGAATGACGTCTGAAGTTTCATAATATTCCTTGGTTGTTCAAGTGGAGCTCAAATTTACATCTATTTAGTAATCACTGTTCAGTGTATAATATTGTTCGATTAAAGTTAGCTTTTTTCGTTACATCTCAAATAGTTTAAATTTTAATATAATTATATATTGTTAAAAATTGCATGTAAGATTAAGCGAATGAAATAAATATAGCAGTTCAAAGCATTGTTAATATATATTAAAGTTTATTTTGTATGATTGTATTTTTTTACCGACAAACACACACCCTTTATTATTAAGTTTATAGTAATTACATAATATTAAAACTTATTTTTTAATTTAAAAACGATCGAATGTATTTATTGTTTTAATATTATAACTTTTAATCATATAATTATATTAATTATTGTATATGTATTTAATAAGACATTATGATGGTATACGATGTACTATTCAATCAAAGATACCGAGTTTACATTATATATAGTGTATGTATGATGATTTTAATAATAGGTTACATGAAAGGCAAAATAGATTTCTTTTGTGTTTTTGCTATTAAAAATATTTTAATTTATAAACTAACCAACCAAAATTAATTTACTCGCTTGTACTTATGATTTGTCTGTCTATTTGTTGACATATTTGTACTTTTGCAGGAGGCTTACATGGTACCAATAGACCATTTTGCAAGCCTAGTACCACCTCAACGTTTGAAAACCCAATCACTGTTCCAAGATGGCTACTTAGAGCGACCATCAAATGTGGTGATAGACCATATTTGGAAGTCATTCAGATTCATGCTATACCCTTTTCGCGCTTATTTCAATCTCTCGCTAATTGAGGGAATCATTAAATGTGTCTGTCGTCGAATGTGGTAACCCTTGTTAGAGACGAGAAACTATAAATGATTATGGGATACGAATTGTTTTAGGTTCGCTTATGGTGTAAATGTCATTCATCTGAGAACCTGAATATTAAAAATTTGGGATTATCTCGCTATGTGGCCAACTCACGTATTTCAGGTCTTCGGCGAAGGATATAAGGGGCCGGTACTGTTAATTTTTGGTTCGATGGTGTAAAATTTTTTTTAT
>BJCN01124570.1:5522-21762 GCA_018326445.1 Flaveria brownii
TTTTTTTTTTTTTAACATATGCATCAAAAAGATTTTTAAAAAACTTTTTTTAATGAAATACGTTCCATAAAACCAACACGTTGCATATTTAAACGTATGTGCGACACAAACAAAAAAAAATTAGAAATACTTTTAAAAAACACATAAGTAACACAGAAAGTGTCTCCACTAACCAAATATAATGAAATCATATAATAAATTTAAAAGACAAAAAAAAGCATAATTTACTCAAATAACTAAAAACGAAGTGAAGTGATATATAAGGGGTGTTTGGGATTATGTTTGAGAAGTCCTTTTTAACTTATTGATTTCTCAAATAAGTTAATAAGTTAGTATGAAGTGACTTATTAACTTATTTCTCTCAGAATCATCATATTACCAAACAAAGTAAGTAAAAAAAGAACTCTCAAACACCCACACGACAAATCATGAAAGTAAACATCGGCTGGTAATCGGAAACCATTGGCGGCCACTTTTCTCTGCAACAATCTATCCCACCGTCACTGTGTTTACATACACCATACACCATATATACATACATATATGGGTTTTATCTGTTTTCCGAGATATATACAAGATCATGAAAAAGATTCACAGCAGTAAACAGATTTCCCCCAAATCAAGAATCTTGTTGTTGTTCGCTTGTGTTCTTGTTGGTGGCGCATTGGTTTTCAATTATTTGCGGGCTTCATCTTCCGCCGTTTATGCCTCAATCCATTATAATTCGGTTCGCGAGAATAATGATCTTGATCTTCTAACCCTACCTAATTTCTCCAACGACACTGATAAGGTCAGCAGATTCCCCCCATTTTCATATATTTCGATTTTGTAATATGATTATTGTGATCTTAATTTGGACCATTGACTGTTGTATGCATTTTCCCCTTTCGATTTTTGCTCTGTTCATCTAATAGATTCAGTTTTGACTTTTAAGTTCAAATTTAGTTATACCCGATTCGAACTTGATGTGATTATTTTCGAAGTTGAGGACTGGAATTTGTGCATAATACAGTTTGCTTGTTGGCAAATTCAAATTAATCAATCTTTTCCCTCGAGTCTATCTATATAAGTACAAATTTGACATGTAGACTAACTGAATTTGACCCACCGAAAGTCAAAGTTTGAATTATCCAGTTGGCATTGTAAATTCTTCATGTGAGCAGCTAAATTCAAAGTTGCATTTGGGATGATGGGTTTGTAGCAAATGCTGTTGATCTAAGTATTGCAGTTATTTAAAGTTTGGATTTTTTTAGTTATTTGTTGTTACACTTTAGATTGCAGATTTTAAGATTAAAAAAGATAAAATTCCTGAGAGCTTACTATCAGGAACTTTTGCTGATTTACCTGCACCAGAAACTGAATGGGAAGAGATGGCGCCAGCACCTGTGCCGCGTCTTGATGGCGCTTCGATACAAATCAATGATCTCTTTTATGTGTTTTCTGGATATAGAAACCTTGACCATGTAAGAATCAAACATTGCATATATCACATTCACATATATATTTCTTCTTATATATTGGTCATTTTGATTTAGTTTTGAATGGTTTAATATAGTCTAGCTTTCATTAACTGGTATATATTTGCAGTAATCACTTTCAAATGTTATTATAGGTGCATTCTCATGTTGATGTTTACAATTTCACTAGCAACAAATGGGAAGAAAGCTTTGCTACACCAAAACAAATGGCTAATTCTCATTTAGGAATGGCAACCGATGGGAGATTTATATACGTCGTCTCAGGGCAACAGGGTCCTCAATGTCGAACTCCTCCTGTAGCCGAAACATTTGTGCTCGATACTCAAACAAGAAAATGGCAGTCATTTCCCCCATTGCCAGAACCAAGGTGTGCTTATCTATCATCATAGTTCACGAGCATTAATCGTTGCCTTTGTTCTGATAGAGATGGAAAAATGGGTGGGTTAGGTAATTGGTTAAGACAGTAATCTTGTACGGTCCAAAACAGGTTGGGTTGACCTGAAAACTTGTTATACTAATTTTTTTGACTCTTTTAAATAATTAGTGTGTCAAATATTGAAATATGATTTCTAAAGTTGTTATTTCGATATTATCTTTATTTTTTCTTGAATAAAATGATTTAGGAGATTCATGCGTGAAATTTTGACTTCCAGATATGCTCCTGCAACTCAAGTTTGGAGGGGGAGACTTCATGTGATGGGGGGTGGCAAGGAGAATCGTCATACACCTAGTACAGATCATTGGAGTATCGCAGTGAAAAATGGCAAACCGTTAGAGAAAACATGGAGGAAAGAAGTGCCAATTCCTCGTGGAGGGCCACATAGGTAAAAATCAACTTTACTAATAATATGCCATTATGCCCGCATGGAATCAATCATGTAGTCAATCTTTAGGAAAGCAAATAATATTGCTTTTGGGATTTATGAAACCGTCTTATGTTGTGTTTTAATAGGGCATGTGTTGCTGTCGGTGATCGGCTGTATGTTATTGGTGGTCAAGAGGGTGACTTTATGCCTAAACCAGGGTCACCTATCTTCAAGTGTTCGCGCAGGCATGAGGTAAGTAATAAGTTGATGTCTAAATCCTACAGTCTGCGAAGAAACTTACTTTGCCTTTTCTGGGTCAAACCTGTTACTTTTATGAACAGATGTTTACACCAATTTGCTATATATGTGGTTATCTAGATTTAGCATAAAGCTATATCAAATTCAGATGATTGTTAAAGTTCAAATTAGCATATCTGATCTTGATGCGCATAAACTAAACTTTTATCCAAAACCTCAGGTAGTTTATGGTGATGTTTACATGCTTGATGATAAGATGAAGTGGCATACACTGCCACCTATGCCAAAACCAGATTCACATATAGAAGCTTCATGGGTACTTATTAACAATTCCATTGTCATCGCGGGGGGCACAACCGAGAAAAATCCCGTGACAAAGCGAATGATACTGGTCGGAGAGCTGTTCAAATTTGATCTTGACTCAAAGGTATAGGGTCATTACTTGCATCTTTTTGTTTGTTATAACATGAAGTAATCACCTTGATCCAAATCCACACAGAAATGGCATGTGATTGGAAAACTTCCTTATCGTGTGAAAACTACACAAGCAGCATACTGGAATGGATGGTTTTATATCACATCGGGACAGCGAGACAAAGGACCAGATAATCCACAACCAAGGAAAGTCGTGGCAGATTTATGGCGAACCAAATTAAGCTTGTAAAAATTTCATCCTTATTTCTCAAACGAACTATTGTTTTTTGCTCGTTTTATTCGATCAAGAGTATAGATTTTGTTCCAGTTTTGATAGTTGATGCATTCAGCCATTCCATGATAAGTATAGTATCTTGTTTGCTTATAACAATGCCATTGCCGTAGGAAATGAACAAGATCTTATTGTTATTATGATTTTTCTTTTATTACAGTTAGTGTGGAGTTTCTATTGTTGTACAGATTCAGTACATGTGATGCACATTTCTGGTTAGACACGCTATTTCACCGAGTCTTTTGATCACGTTATTGTAAAACAATGCTCAATTTCATGCAGCAAATGTAAAAACACAGTTTTTAACTTGTGGGATAAAGATGGCGTGGCAGACGAGGCTTGGCTAGAGCCAACAGCGGCTTAGCCTTCCATAAATTGTGCAGGTTCTCCTCGAGATCAACATGTGGTTCATCAGGCGGTAACTCCTAGGTGAACCCTTGTATGAGCCTAGCCAGCAACATTACGGCCATGGTTGAGCCCAACAACGCTCCGGGGCACCCTCTCCTACCAGTGCTAAACGACAGCAAGTGAAGGTTGTGGTCAGTTAGCACCACTTGGTTGCTGCTGTTGATATGACGGTCTGGATTGAAACTGAGTGGATCATCCCATACCTCAGGGTTCCGCCCTAGCCCCAAGCGGCTCACCAGAACCTGGCTACCTTTTGGTTTTAATATTAATCACAAAATCAAGTGCCGAGTTGAATACATTTTGTATTAATCACAAAATCAAGTGCCGAGTAATAGGAGTGTGAATAAGGTTTGAAGTTTGAACTCATTTATTATGAATGATGTATAATTAGAAGTTTGTTGTTTTACTTTGACATTTATATACTTGTGTGTGTTTTTTTAGACCTATTACATCTTGTGTAGGCTGTGTATGTGTGTAGTCCTAAATAGTATATTAGTGTTTTTTTTTTTACGGCAGAACGAACTTTATTAATCGCATTAAAAAAACCCAAACACGTGCTAACAAGACGCTAGAACATGTTAGGCCCCAGGTTACAACCATAAAAAGTCTATTACATTAAAGATAAATAACACCAATCGTGCCACTTTAATGAGAGTTTTTCGACCTATTTTTAGCTCACAAATAGTATTTAGTTGTCAAAATAAAGAAATAAAATTTTAATTACAACATAAAAATTCAATTGCATAAAAGAGAAATAACATCAATCTCACCACTTCAACGTGCTTTTTTTCAACCTATATTTAGCCCACAATTACATAAATAGTATTTTAGTTGTCAAAATCGATAAACACTCTACAATTTAATATATACTAATTAGCAACTTAAGATTGCATTGGTGGTTGTATTTTAAGCATTAAAGGTTATACATGTCTTTAGTTTTTTTTTTGTTTTTTTCTAAACCCAATATTTTTACATCTTTTACCATTTAATCCCTACGATTTTTTACTTTCAACTTTTGTCGTATATTCTTTTCTTTTACAAATTTTTCGTTTGCATTTGGCTCTAAATTTTGAGAGTTAATATATTATAACATATGTGTGTGGTTCAACATTGTTACGCTTATTTTTTCTTACTTAGCAGCCCCGTTGTAACGTCCGGATCCTAGATCGACTTAGCTATTGTTTTAACGTTTTGTGTTTCATAAGCGTGGTTCAATGTTTTTACGTTTACTTTCCGTTCGGTTTTATTTTTTTATTTTTAGTTTTTTAATACAAGTTTTTCCGGTGTTAGTGATCGCTGACGGTGGTGTGACGTTGGTGTTGTTTGGCATGGTTTTACCCCCCCGCCGCAAAACGAGGGGCTTAATACTAGTTCATAGTCAACTAGCTTTAGCCATCCATGTATTATACGGGTCGGGTCTATTAAAATTTAGCATTAGAAACATCCGTTCTTATTCGTTTAGACTAAAAAAAGGATTACATTAAATAAAAATGAAAAAATAACAACTTGAATATGTAAAATCATAGACGTGTAAAAACTTTCTTGTAAATTACAATTGTCATAACTTTAGTAAGCTTGTTATCCTGATTAAAAATTGATGGTTTCATCCATCTCTACTGTTCACCCTTAAAAATGCAACATAAAGTTTACTATGTCTAAGAAAACAGACTCTTTAAAGTACAACCCAACTCTCGTCAAAAATTACCCTTAACTTTTTGTCTGTTGTCATCGCAATACATACTACCAGCTGAAATTATGTTCTTTTAAACTTCAAAGTAATTCTTTTACCAAAAATGTCAAACTGAATCTTGGAATGAACCGATCGTTTGTCACATTATATCTTGTCAATTCTACAAGAATTAAGAAAGCATTTTGAGATGAAGTCCCCTAAAATGCATATTAAAATCAAAATTGATATCTTAATAACATATTACATATTAACTGTGATAAATTACAGTTTGGTTATTAGGGGTAAATCAAAATTAAAAGAAACATGAGGTTATTTTTTGAAACTTATTTTTATGGTTATTTTCAGCAAGGATCATAATCTTCAAATTTAAATGTGATAAATATTATGGTTTAATAAAGAAAATAATATATTACTAACATGCTACATAGTCTTAAGCAGAAAATAATATGATTAGTTTACATGCTCGATAACGAAATAAATTCCTGGGTCCCAAAAAGTCTGTCCTCCTTTCTCTTACACGACATCATCATTTTTGTTTACTGATTTTTCTAGGGTACTAATATTAAAAACACCCATCTATTATAAATTGACACTGATTTATACGTCTCGTACAGGACGAGGCGTATAGAGTCGAAGGTATTAAAAACAAAGAAAATCCGAGGAAGCTATTAGATGGCTATACAACTCATATAAGTATATAACCCTATACGATACATATATGCCTATACTTGCATATAACAAATTTTAACACTAACTACGAGGAAAATTAGGAGGTTGTCATAAGGATTATACGCTCCATATAGGACCATACGACCTCCTATGCGACACATATAATGCTATACGACCCGTATAAATATCTGAAGGTGTTAATTTATAATTGAAGAGTGTCCCAATAATCGGACCCGACCCTTTTTTATATTTACCAAAATTATGTTATTTCAAATTTATATATTAACTTGCGTAGTTTTATTTATCTTTTATTTTTCTCCAACATATTCTACTATATTATCTTTTGATTCAATCAACCCATAACATTCTTTAACTTTTTTCTTCAATCACGTTATTATCCTTTTTTAAATCGTTTAACCAACCTATTATATAACGTTTATTGTCGACTATATGTTTCTAAAATTTAACATTGTAATATTTTGTTCATATATGTAATAAATAAATATGTTTGATATTCTATAGGCTGCATAAAAGTAGTGCGGAGAACTAGTCAGAATTAGACCTGCCATCCAATTTGGCACCGTTAGAGAACAATGTTGCAAAATCGACTGGTTACGCAAATGCTTGGCCACGGCGGAAAAAGAGTTTTACTTTTTTATACTAGTTTATCATAATAATTAAATTAACACTAAATTGGATTTATTTAATAACTGTGCTTTAATTTTATAAAAATATATAAGCGCACAGCCTTGTTTTGTAATTCCGCTAACATTAATATATTACTAATTACAAATTTTATCTTAGTAGAGGGGCATAAAGAGCTGTGCATGGAGATAAAAATAGGTCTGGTAATTGGTTTATCATATCAACAGTTGCCTCGAAGCATCTTGTTAGTATTTTCTTCTCGCACCTGAGAAGCTGTGTACCAACTCGTTTCTTGGGATCTATATCACATTCTGCCAACTGAATCGCCAAAACCCACATTAGCAATATCGAATTATTCAAATAAATGGTCAAAGTAGGTTATGTTATTATATCTCTGATAGATCAAATGGGTTCAAATTATGCAAAAGCCATCTGAAATGATAAAACCTTCTAAATGGTTTTCTCAAGACAAAAGTTCAGATTATTATTATTATTGTAATAATCTAGTTTTCATAATAATATCGAAAACAATCATTTATGCCTTCTTTAAATTGAATAAATAGCGTTTATGGGTCAAACCAACCCACTTGGACCAGTTACCCAATGCACCTGACCCATCCATTTTGCCACCCCTAGTACAGTACAGTCATCTAAACTTGAAAGAAACAGCATATACTACCAACTCTTCATCTTCGGTTAGAGTAGCGAGGTAACCTGCCAGTCTTTCTCTGAAATAAGTAGCTAGTTGGTCCAGAACTGCATATTCCATACAAGGGCTTACCTGTAATATTATAATATGAAAAAGAGAACAACGAATACCGAATCCTGAGAAGGTAACCAAACCTCATATATGGATGGCATGTCTAGAACCGTTTCTCTTTCCTTCCCCACTTTAACCTAAAGAGTAAAGATATATAAAATGTAGTTGATAATCTAATTCATAATCTAACAACCATTTGCAACATAAATTATAAAAAAAGAAATGAAACTAAGGATAATTTATACCTGAAAAGTTTGTATGCTTAACCTTCCATTTCTTTGAGCAACCAATCTCTTCTCCTGATATTGAGGATCCACTGTATTCAATGCTGCCCGGAAGAGAAAGAGGTAAGAGAAGTACAAACAGAAACAAAGATTCCTGAAATAATAAAAATTGCATGTAAGATTCCATTTCACCACAACCACCAGTCCACCACACGATTATAAGAGTTATCTTCATCAACAAAACCGTAATTGATTAGTAATTTTTAATTAAATTGTGGTCCACACCTACAAACATTAGTATAAATAAGATCAATAATGCACTTAAAAAACAGCCAATATGCTATAAATCTATATAATTCAAATGAAAGCAAATATCATACCCAACTACAACAGATTGTCTGGCTAGGTATGGACGATCAACAAGCAATTGAACACCTCCATCTACAGCTGTCAACATTTCCTTACAGTTGCTCCTATAGGTCAACAGAGGAGGTCTAAGAGGAATCAGTGCGAACCTTTGTGCCAAACTCACTCACATTCTGAAAAAAAAAGAAGAAGAAGAAGATACATTACAAATATTCAAATTACAGAGAATTATGTTAACAACCATGTGTCTCAATAAAGCAACTTTAAAATTACCTTGAGTCCTATATAGCCATCATTTTACAACTATAAAGGGTTCGTAGAACAAAACTGTCAATGCACGACACAAGATTGAACTCTGCTACAAAGGCCTTTTTAAATATCTCAAATGAAAGGTCTCTGTAGGGATATTAAATGGGTATTGCTGGTCAAGTAAGAAAAAATAAACCAAAGTAATCACCCATGTGAATAATTTAAACTAAATACGCAAAACCAAAATTCTTGTTAATTTGTAGAGCAAATAACTCTAATCCACTATAACCAGATATCACCAAAATGGCAAAGAAAAAAACACCTGAAACAAGGATCCAGCCATAAACAGCTCATTATACTCTTTTTTTATGCCATCAGCTCTTTCAAGAACTTCAGCCTGATGATAATAATTGCATCACACTGTAGGTTAACACAGGTGGAAGTCATAAACCTTTTGCCTGCTTGTGTGAAAGGCTTCTTTTAGATCTAAGGGATGTTCGCTTACAATAAACCTTTAAGACACTAGATATTAAGTTCAACAAGAAGAACACCTTAATAGGGCTGCCTGTCAGATAATCCAGTTCAGACTCAGACCACAAGAATGGTGATTCGACAGCTAGCTGTCCCCTGCCACGCTGCCGATCAAGCTCTCGTGTATATGGATACCAGACAGACTCTATCCCTTATTTTTTCTCATACATTAGATACAATGCAAGGCAAGCTAACTCTGATAATTTGTTCGTGGTTAACAGTTCAGCTGTAATTGAGAAGGAATAAGTCATGGTCAATCAAACCATATTGCTTAAAAATTCCATATATCTACTTTCACAGATGTTCAATAATTTATGCCTTCCTCGATTGGATCTACTTCTGGTTTATCTTACTATTACATCATGAACAAAAAGTAGTAAGCAAAAGATATACCTTGAACTTCATGCCCTATCTGCTCAATTTAACACTTTAACTAACAATGCAACCATAAGCATGTCTAACATTTAAATTGTTACTAAAGTAAAACAGCATCTTTCCAAAAGTCTCATTTCCCAGAACCCACTCAAGTGTTACAACCAAGGAATTCGCAACACAAAATACAGTATCACCAGCCTACAGTTCAGTAAAAGACACCGTCAAAAAACCTCAATTGAACCCAATGACACAAACCAAAATTCGATAAAATGCATCAACCTTTAAATCCCCACTTGCAGCGACGTAATGAATGGAGAGGATGTCGTGAAACATACGCTAGCCTATCCTTGAGAACTACTTTACACGGAGGCAATCCATTCTTGTGCATCCATGATTTCAAATCTTCCTCCTAGAAAGAATAGAGAGAGGGTGGCGATGAGTTGAATTGAAATTGATTACGCATTTGGTTTGCTGTAGATACGCAACGTCAATCTGTAATGTTTTTGAATCAGATGTAGTTCATTGAAGTGAGAAGATGAAAACTAGGGTTAGGGTTTAAGATGTTTTTGATTGAGATTGAAGAATCTGTAGGTGATGGTATGAGAATTTGCGAGGTATGGGATATTAATGTTAATGCTGGTGGCGCTCAGTTGTGAGAATTCCGATTGGAGGGAAACGTAAATAAACGTGAGATTGATTGCATCATGTAGTCAGTCATTCACAGACTTGTTTACGGCATCTGATCGATGGGTTCGTTTGGTTGATGTTAATGTTGATGTGGAATTGTGGATAAGAGACGCTACAAAATGATCTGTGAGCGGAAAAGACTGGATCAAGAAGAGAGTCGGTGGCCGACAACCGAAAGTATATAAAATAGTGTACATAGATAAAAGAGGATGTCAGGTTATTTTATAAAATGTATTTTTATTATAAAGTGTATTTTTATTATAAAGTATATTTATTATAAAATATGAGAAGACACAATAAGATTACAAAAGTCACAGAAAAATTATATTTCACAATCTAAATCAAATTTCAAAAAAGTACTTCGGATTCTCTGTTCCTCTCGTCATCCTCTTTCAAAAATAATAAAAAAAAATTCATTGTGTTTTTTATGACATAATGACGTTATTTTGTTTTTCATAATAAAACAATGACGTCATTGTGCTTTCATAAATGACACAATAAAAAAACGTTAATTTTTTTTTGTTTCGTTTATTTTTTTCTTAGTGAGGACGGCTAGGGGAACAAAAACTCTGAATTACTTTTTTAAAGTTCGATTTAGATTGTGAAATATAATTTTTTTGTGACTTTTTTTATTCATTGTGTCTTCTCACACTTTTTACAAAAATACATTTTGTATTTAAACTTATTTCAATAAATAAAGTCAAATCAGATTTCTATTCATTGTTTCACCCTTTAAATGCAAGTACTTTCTTAACTCACAAACGCTCTTACATATTCTTTTATTCCTCATATGTCACCGATATCTACGTTTATTTGTTTTTATTGTGTTAGTTTTATAACAAATTTCAAGCGTTTATGAATTAATTTCAAGAAAGTGTTTGTTTAAGTCAGGCATGGTCTATGTCGGGCTTTGTTTGGACAGACAGACACTAAATGTAGAATGTTTCAGTATCCTAGTATCCTAGATATGAAGACATGAAACTGATTCAAACGGATCCAATCTACTAGTTTGAAATCACCTAGAGACCATGTCCGTTAAAACCAATTCAAGACGGTTTCAATCTAGCTTGTTCTTTGCTTTTGAAAACTGGTTTCTAACCCAACCCAATTTGGCCAATCCAGTTTTGACTAGCATTGAGTCAATTCAAACCACTTTCTAAGCCAATTTGCTTTGCTCCAAAACCGGTTTAATTAATGTAAATTTATTTCAATGAGTCGTTTGGATCCAAAGAAATTAAAGAACTCATATGTAGATACAAAGAAATTAAAGAAGTCATATATAGACACACTTTACGAATATACCCCTTTTGTATAAGATACGATTCAATAGTTTTATAGACAAAAGTCAAATTTAGACATAAAATTAGAATAATGTTAACTATAAATGGACTCTAAATTCAATATTCCATCAAGATACAAATCAAGCACCAACAAGACCTTACTATCAGTTTTTTCTACTTTAAACTTGTTAATAGTGATAGTAAATCTTTTGTCCGCATTTAATGGCACAAAAAAATCTACTAGCACTGGGTGAACATGTAAGGAACTACAAGGAATATACATGTTACAACATTAAATGTCGATTTTCCTTCTCAACCTTCTACTTTTCATCGACTAGTATCATGAATTTGGCTTTAATAAGCCTCAACTGTAGCCATCATAGATCGAAATACAAATCTCTGCGTCTTTGCACCATAGTGTCAAAGGCCTCAATGTTTCAACAAAAGCACTAAGGTACCCCTGGTAAAAAAAATGCAACCAAAAGCACTAATGATGCATACTGTGCACATCAAAAACTAGAAAAGGATCAGTCAAACTAAAATAAGACAGATCGTTAGGATACCATCTTGCACCAAAGAAAAGCAATAAGTTCTTAACATAAATAAACAAGACCTAAAAGATTTAAACATCAACAGACCAACTATAGGCTTAACTAATTTCAGTACAACCTTCTGTACAAGCTACACAACTCTGTTGCTGTCGCTGTCTAACTCACGCTCCAAAAACTTCCTTCAGCTTAGGTGTTTCCTTCACACATATCTCACCATATGGCTTTTCTTGTTTCAAATCAATGTATCCTGCTGTTTTTAGAACCTGTGAAAATTTTAAAATAACTAGAAAAAGTAAATATTAACAGCAACAAACTAATCTCAAATAAAAATGTGCAGATTACATTGCGGTTAGGGCCTTTACCAGCATCTGATAGAAAAACCTCGCGCTTTCTTTCTTGGTTTTCTGTTTCAAAATATGGGATAAGTTAACTGCTTCATCTTCTCCTTTTTCTTTCCTGTGTACAAAGCTACGGTGCAGGTAACTCCCAACACTTCTGTATAAAACAAGTTAAATATTATAGACGTATGAAAAGATGTATTCTAAGCATAATAGCGTTGAGATATAATCAAACTTACTTTGTGACAGCAGACAACTTTTCTGCAATGGAAACTGAAGCTAATATCAGAAAAAGAATGCATGAGGATCTTTATATAAAAGGATTTTATTGAAATTAGGAGACTTTATAACAAGCTAGAAACATAAGGTAAGTTAATTACCGTTCTCTTGGTTGTCTTCTCCTAAAGAACTTGGGCCCTGAGATTGGTTTAGATACAACAATAACCATCAGAATATGAAGGAAACGTCAACACCATGCAAGAAAATGTTTCAATTCAAGTAATAGACCAATCTGGGGATCTGGTTATAGCTTTACTTCTAATCAGTAAAACTAAAAAAGGTAGCTAAAAAGGGTATTAGGCCAACAGTTTAAAAGTCAATTATATTCAAGTACTTATAACACCTGAGCGACTTTATTAAAAAAAATACTAATAATAGATTACCTCTTCCCTCTGTACCTCATCCAAATCTACATCCCTGATTGGAAACAGCACTCTTTCTCGACTTTCACATGAACTTGTGGGTCCCACTTGGTTGACCTTGGATGTCCCATGGGTATCACTAAACCTAAATGATGTTGATTGGGTTGCGGGCGTAGGAGGAGCAACTACTTCAGTTTCTGTGCCCTCAGAAAATTTATGCAGATTAAGTGGTCCTAATTCATCAATTCTTGAATTGGAGGGGTCCACCGTCTCTTCAACTTCTTCTACCTCCATCAGCTCGTTTGCGGAAATAACAGACCTAAGATCTGCTGGAGAATCTGCATCGACTGTCCAGAACAAAGATTACTAAATATGTGGCATCAAATTTACTAGAAAAGAAATAGAACTTGCAAAATGAATTGTTGGTTATATAAAAACCAACTATTGTAAGTTCTAAAAAGGTAACTAATAAAGAAAGAAATCTTACTGGGAATTATAGGCTGCAATAAAGAATCAAAAGACCGGTGTTTCTTCTGATCAAGGACAGCAGCCGGGGTTCGCCTTTTGCGAAAGAGATCGTTTGGATTCAAAACCCAGGTTTCATACACCCTGCCAGATTGAAGAAAATACAATTTATGGTTCATAATATATCAGCTTCAAGAAATAAGGTATTTTTATTTCTTTTACACCATAAAATCTCAAGGTATGCCCAGGTTAAGCTCACTTGTTGGGAACGACAATGGGATTGTCATAAACACATTTGCGTTTCCGTGGAGGCCGAACATGTTCTCTGGAAGCTGGGGTACGAACAGCTACAAGTTCTGATTTGTGTTCACCTGCATTGAATTACCAATTTAAAAATGGAAAGCCCATTAACAACAATAGGTTAAATCTGGCTTGATGTTACCTACTTACCTGAAATAACTGGAGCCTTTGACTGAGGTGTCACATTGATATTAACCGATAGTTGAGTCTTGTTTGGACTAGGTTTAAGCATTATGTTATCAACCGATGTCATATCTGAAGCCATTGTCTGCCCGGTTGTTGTACACTCTTCCTCTGCATGCTTATCTAGATATCTGACACCCTCAGCTATCATATTGGAAGAATCTATATGATAATCACATTCTGGTTCTTGTTCAATAAAGGGTAATGAGCCAGGAACAAATTCTTCATCACTTTCACCAAGTACCATTGGATCTAGGCGCTCTTCCAAGAAGAATCTATGCCTAAATTTCTCAACGCTTGTTTCTGGGTCAACACTATGATGACATAATAAATTATCAATTACTTGAGAGCAGATAAATTTTATTCAGCTAATTGCTATTATAATAAATTATCAATTACATACTGTGTAATCATAGCAGAAGTAGAAGCTGAAGCATAATCCTGACAAATCAGAATATCACATTTAATTCAATGAACTAAAAAGACTTACCAAATATATCATTAAAAAGATATAATTTATATATCCATGCAGAAAAATTGAGGTGCCTTGCCAAACATGTGACTCACCGTCCGGTAATTTTCCGATGCATCTATTGTATGACAAGAATCAAATTATTAGGTTAAAGGATCATGCAAATTACACATTAAAAGAATGTACACCTAAAAGCTTACCATGAAGCACAAGTTCCAAATGCGGTTTCACATGGTTACTGTATTAACCAGAGAAATGAACACGTAATTGTTAATAATAACGATAAAAATGTAAAACAATTATAATGAGATTGACTTACTTGCTGCTATCATCTTCCATAACTTCCAAATCAAATGCATCTAACTCGAAATGTTCTGGCATGCTGATTGAAGAGAACTGTGCACGCATAGCTTCAACAAAAGCATTACTAGTCTTTCTTCTTGTATATTCTGAAGAACTCGCTTCTACAACTTTAAGTTTGGACCTTTGACTTGATGATTCGGGTAAGCACATACCCTTGAAATTAATATCAACTTTTTTCCTCCCCTCAGAGAAGAATTTCATTTCATTCAGGCTATGATTGCAGTCAATAAGAAGATACTCGACTTTCTTAGAGTATATTCTCGCCACTCCTAGTAGAAGATAGCCCAATATTCTATATGTTACAACAGGAAGTTGGTGTACCAAAATTTTATCTGAATCAAATACACCATGAAAGAAGTCAGAAATTATATTTTCCAATTAAAACTACGATCATATTTAGAATTACTGATTTCGGAAGAAAAATGTGCTCCCTATAGTTATTTTAAGTTGTGGCGCCTAAATTCACACAACACCGTAGCGTCTATATATTGGAGCTAAATCATCACATTGCAAAATGCAAATAAACAAACTTTCCCAGATCCATGTCCAAAATATAAACGTGCGAAATCTCTAAATGCACAAAATGAACTTGAACTTCAATAGTCAATTCTTTTAGGAAACTCACTTTCAAACAACTTGTAACACATAACAATGTAGAAACGTCATCCTTGTAAAGTAAACTCCCTTTTAACACCATAATTGCTAACGTCTTCGTCATGCTACAATTCTTGATGATCAAAATAAAATAAAGCTTTATCCCACTTGAGATTTGCTAACTGTACCTTGAGATTTGCTAACTTCACATTTCCCTGATAATCCTTTTCTCTTTATGCGACCGACAACAGGTAACTCATTTTAATCACAAGAAGTTGCAATGAACCCCTTTTCATGGGGTAAATTGTCACCGATTTAGCACAAATTCACAACCACAGTCGCTAAAATCCCATTTTTTTAAACATATTTCCACATTAAAACTATGACAGACTCCTAAATTTGTACAGGGATAGCACATACTACCTTCCCCTGTCATATTTTGCTTTATTACGAAAAACCTCTAACCAGTAAAAAGAAACCCTAGGTTTCGAATACAAGCATGATGAACATTCAAAACTTGATTCCATTATAAAGATAGTCACATTTTCCAGAAATTTTATAAAAATGGATGGGTCATATACTTTTGATTGAAAGCAACAAATACATAAAACGCCAAAATCAAATGGTTTTTCCCTTGAGATCACCAACAATCGTCAACGAATCCCCTATAGATGAACAGCAACATTCACCGACGTTAAGCGCACACAAACAACAAATCAAAATCACTAAACCAAATGAGCACCGATTTGGCTTCTCACGAACACAAAACCAACTTCAATTGAAACAAATCAAACGGATAAATTGTCACTACAATTTCTGCAACTTCAACGGAATAGAAAGCAAAACAGAAGAAAATTAAACGAAAAACTAACCAACAGAAGAACTGATGTTCGTCTCTTCAACAAGCTCTTTCTTAATACGTTTGGGGAAGTGTGCAGCCATCCAAACATGCCCCAAATCGCCCTTGTTCTTCCCCATCAACAACTGTCTGAAAATCATCCCCATTTTAACTTAATTTAACTTAATCAAACCTTTAGTACACATACATATACAAATGTATACAATCTGAGTGTATTTGTGCTTTGATTATGAGTCTGTGTGTGTTTGAAGATTGAAATTGTGTGTTCTCATCTCTGCAACAGAGTGTGTGTGAGGTTTTAGAAACGGAGAGGGAATAAGAAAACGGTCGAGGGTGAAAGTG